>NC_061167.1:41089666-41137166 GCF_022113875.1 Hydra vulgaris | reverse complement strand
CATTTATCTTATTATAGCTAAATATGACATAAATCATCATCAATATGCCTATGATACTCAATCATATATTTTCATTAATCCAGGAAAAGATAACATTAATAAAATCACTGAATGAGCTAATGCAGTCACAAAATGGTTTCTTGAAAGTGGACTTAACCCAAGCAAAACAGAAGCTATCTTATTTGGATCTAGGAAACAAACTGAAAATTTTTAAATATGATTCCAAAATTAAGTTTTCTGGAATAACACTAACTACTAAACTAACACTAAATTCAGTGAGAATCCTAGGTGTCACACTTTCAACACTCTTTTTAGACCAACATATAAACAACACTGTTAAATCCTGCAACTACCATACTTGTGCTCTTAGCCACATTCATCAATGTCTCACCAAAGAAGCAGCTAACACAATTACTTGTGGCATTATTAACTCTCCACTTGACTACCGTAACAGTCTTTTATCAGGTTCTTACAAAAAAAATCTTAAAAAACTCAAACGTACTAAAAATAGCTTATCTCGCACTGTCTCTCATTCTCCTTTTCATTTAAAATCAAAAAAATTGCTAAAATCTCTTCTTTATTTACCAATTCATTAAAAAATAGTTTATAAAACATGTTGTTAGATATAAAACTTCAAAAACCAAATCTCCTGCATATCTATTCAAAAATCAAATCTCCTGTATATCTATCCAAACTTTAAGAAACCAGAACAATGCACAAGGTCATCAGACAGTTGTCAATTTACTCATCAACTATCAAAAACCTCCCTAGGATCAAAGTTTTTCTGCATGAATGCACCTCAAATATGGAATGGCTAGTCTATAAACACACATAACTCAACCACATTAGAAACATTAAAAAAAAATACTAAAATATGAACTTTTTGTAGACAATTTCAAGAACTCATAATAAACTTTCTCAGCGACAATAGTGATGAATTATACAATAACAATAGTGATGATTTACTTCATCACTATTGTTATTGTTGTAAAAATGGCACTTTAATCTCTAATTATTATTATTTCATGTAAATATATACATATATATATATATATATATATATATATATATATATATATATATATATATATATATATATATATATATATATATATACATATATATATATATATATATATATATATATATATATATATATATATATATATATGTATATATATATATATATATATATATATATATATATATATATATATATATATATATATATATATATATAAAACCTAATTTAAGTTAAATATAAAGTTGTATAAAATATAAAAGTTTAGTAAATTATAACCTTAATATCTGAAATTAATTTTAAAATTGTATTTTCTGCTTGAACTTTACAGGCTAATGTAATGGCTGAAGCACATTTTGCAATAGAGTAAAATGCCTAAATACAAATACTAATAAAATTGGACAAATACATGCATAGGTCTTAAATTATTTAAAAATAAAAAAAATAAAAAGAAAAAGAAAAAAGAAAAAAGAAAGAAGAAAACCATTTTGTGGACAACTAAATTGGAAGTTTTACTAGTCGGATGATAAATAACTTCAGTTAACATCTGAAAAAGTTAAAATATTAAATGTTAATGCAAATACACCCAACATCCAATACAAACACTTAGTACAAACACATATAGAGTTAATTACCTCTATCAGTGGTTGATACTCTATTTCTTCACTTGAAACAAAATGCGTTAAAAAGGACAACATAGATTTCAATGCATTGCCTAAAAACAAATAACATCATTTTTTTTTCAAACTTTGTATTTCTTATTGTATAAACTCTATAGAGTTCATTTTTGTATTTTTAGTCATTATGTAGACTATATAGAGTAAGAGTTGAAGAGTTTTTATACCTTGTAACAAAGGAGATCTAGTTAGATGAAGTGCCACTGGCAAAACATTACTTTTGATCTAAAAAAAAAAAGATATAATATAGGCAATATGTAATTGAGAAACGACATATACCTTATATGCTATATATATATACCATTTGGAAACATTGAATGATTATGTTAACGATAAAGGTAAAAGACAAATTTTTGTAAAAAGTTCGCATAATTATGTTTAAATAGGGTAAATAAATATACATAGCACTTATTAAATTAAAATTATCTCCACTACAGTACTTTTTCGATACCAATTACTATATGAGAAATGAATTTATCTCAACAAAGAATTTCAGAGGGGTAGAGGGCAAATTAGAGGTAGAGGGCTAGAGGGCAATTAGACTTGTGAAAATTTAAGAATCTTTTCTATTCTAGATTTTCACAGAAACAATGTGAAAGATAAAAACAGAATCTAAGTTTTAATAATGGTTGATTTTGATTTTATGATCTCTAAAGACCCTGGAAGTAAAATTCTTTTTTATGAAAGTCCTGAAAACAGCTTTTTCCGCCTATCAAATATAAAAATAATTTGGACTTGGTACAAAATACATGACTGTAACCCATTAAATGATGTGTGCAGGGAATGTTATTTTTGTGGTACTCTGGCCAATAATTCAACAAATCATAGCACAAATAACTAATTGGCAAAAACACGAAAGCTTTACAGATGCACTTACTTGGAGGTTCATTTACAAACCTTTTGATGGTCTTCCTACTGTTCAAAAACTCAAGACTTTTCTTGACATTGTCAGTGCCTATGCAATATTGTTTTAAAACTTTAAGCTTATTCTGCTTTTTTTATCATCATGACCAGGATCACTATCATTATTGATCATCATCATCATGATCATCACCATCATGATCATCATGATCATCATAATCATCATGATCATCATGATCATCATGATCATCATCACCATCATCATCATCATCATCATCATTATCATCATCATCATCATCAAACCATATTCATCATCCTCCTTTAACCATATTCAGCTATATACGCAGAATCTAACTTTGACACATTTAAGACATAATAGTAATAAACAATAGATGAAATTAAGGAAAAGTTTCAGTTGATTATCAAGTAGATGGAACTAAATATTATATATTAATGTAACCACAACTAAAGTAGCCTCCTCAGCTGTAGTGGCTTTCGTAGCCTTGAGGAGGTGAATTGAAATTTATATTATATAAATTATATAAATTATATAAAATTATATAAATATTTCAAAAATAATATTCATTTCGAAATATTTTTAACTTATCAAAATTATCATAAAAAAACATAAGAAATGCATTTTTTTCATTTTTTCTTAAAAAACGCAATTTTTTATGTAATAAAACCAAAAATGACAATTTTGTTTCAAAATAAATATTATTTTTAAAATTTTTATATAATTTGCTTCATTTGAGTACCAGGTTGACATATTTTTGAAAAACTTTTTTTTCAAAAATATTAGGGACCCATTAAATATTCAAGGGTCTTGAGGGACCCCTTAAAATATTTTTTATTCAAAAAAAATTTAAACCTAGTGTTTTTGCATTAGATAGAACACATTTAGAGGGTGAGAGCAGATTATTTTCAAAAATGTTGTTTTTTGGGACACCCTAATATATATATATATATTATATATATATTATATATATATATATATATATATATATATATATATATATTATATATTATATATTATATATTATATATATATATATATATATATATATATATATATATATATATATATATATATATATATATATATATATATATATGGGCAATCCCAAGGCGGAAAATGAAAAAGTAGTTAAATTTTATTCTTTTTTTTGTCAACTTTTAGCAAATGAATATTGATGTAGACACATGAAAGTTTATTTAAAATATATCCTTATGTACTAAATTAATCTATTAAAGTCATTTTTATGCTTCCGAAAGTTACATTTTTTCTTGAACTATAAAAAAAGTATTATTGTAAAATGCAGATAATGTAAGTTAAAAATGGAATTGCCCATATACTTTTTGCTCACAAAAATATGTTAAAAATACCCCATTCTCCATTAGCACAAAAATAACAATATTTACTTTAGTATGAAAAACAAAGTTAGGCTTGAGTAAAAACATCATTAAACTGATGTTATACCCAGCAGGAACTAATTAGAATCATACAAAGTGAGAGTTGAAAAAAATTGACAAATGTAATTTAATAATAAAATTAATAAAACAACAAAAAAATAAAAAAGAGCTTGAACAAAATATTGAACAAAATAATTGAAAAGAATACCATAGGCATTAACTGTTTCTTATTAGTTATCATAGAAGTGAGTAGACAAAGAACAAGCTAAAAATAATAAAATAATAAATAAAATAATGAATAAAATATTAATTTTTTTTTTTTAATAATTATTAATTTTTTTTAATAATTTGAAAATAATAAATTTTTAAAAACATTGTTTATATCATTCTGTTAGGGATTAAAAATGTTACTAAATGTTATAGACATTTGGTAATAACATTACTAATCGATAAATTTTTTTCGATGTAACTTTAATCATAACCTCAATTTTAATTTTTTTAAAAAATATATAAAATAAAAACTCTATAAAATAATTAGTTTTTAAAATAACAAACTAAAAACTGTTTAAAATTGTTGCTACTAAAAGGGATGGCAAAAATTCCAAACATTTTCAATCCTGGGATTTCAGGATTGAAAAAGTTGTCCCTGGGAAATCCTGGGATTAAATAGAAAAAAAAACAATTGTAGTAAGAGAAGCATAAGAAAAAGTAACGTTTTATCAAATTTCTAAATGTGATTTACTTAATTATGATATAAATAAAGTACTTCATTCATTAATGAACCTAAGTAATTTAAATTATAAAACAACACCTTCAAATGATAACATAGTATAAATAAAAATAATAACTAAAAATAATATGAACATGCATGAATATAAATGAGTTATATTTAATTTTAAAAGTACTACCCTAAAAAATCAGTGTCAATCATTTCAGCTTAATCCTATTTGATTTTTTGAACATAAAAACTGAGAATGCTCTTTTGGATTCCATACTTGTTGGCCTTATCAATTATATACAATCATTTTTTTTTTAAAAGATGATCACATCTTAAGCTACTACTTTCAAATAACAGTATTTCTTTTTGAATTTTAAATGTTATTTTTTACCTTTATAGTTTGTGTTCGTATTGCTACCAATCTTTTTTTACATCACTTTATTTATTTCTTCATTTGGTAGAAAAACTTTTGGGATTTTTTATGAAGTAACCTGGCTATATAGACATACTAAGCTTCTTAACGGTGTTCTCCAGTCTTAAATTCAGTGACTTAAAGCATCATATAATTGTTTTCCGATTTCAGATTGCTGTTCTTTAATTTTTGTCTTTTATGCATTTTCAGATGAAATTTAAAGTTGCACCTTGCTGACTAAGTGCGACCACAGTTGCACTGTTATTGGAAGTAAAAGTACTACTAAATCAGATATCATTCTATATTCTTTCTCCTTCATCTTAATCGATATATCAATGTTGAAATCCAATTCTAAATCTAGAAGTGTCTTTTTAACAAAATAATTTTTTTAATTTTAACTTCACTGATCAGTCTAGCATAAGCAACAAGCTGCTCCATCAGGTTTTGCAATCCATGATTAAATGGATGATCTAAACTCAATTTTTACATACTTTTGTAAATGATTTTCATTTTTGTTTGGGGACCTTTTAAACATTTTTACAATTTTCCTGACATTTTTGTTATAATCAATAATTCGGTGCCTAATTTTAACTTCAGATGTTTCATCAACAATAAATCATTTGAATTCTAAAATATAATCTTCCTCTTCAAAAATAATTTCTACTTGAAAAATGATAACTAAAGTTTCTTTATAAAACTTATGTATTAATTTCATCAATTAAAGTAAACTTTTGTAGTTTAATAAACCTGTATTTTGATAACTTCATTAATTAAACTTTTGTAAATAAATTGAGTGGGCATAAAAATGAAATTAAAATCACGCAAACATTGAAATTAGAATAAATCAGAAAATTCAAAATGAAAAAGGTATTTAAAGTAAATTTTCTGCACTGTTGTGCATACGAACTGTACAAACAATTGTTTGAACTAGTTTCAAAAAGCAATGACACAAACTGCTTTTGCTTCTCCTGGCATTTTGTCAATTTGTAACATACTCCCTTCTGGCAATTTTGGGCAGTATAGTGTTTTTTATCATATAGAACACATTAAGGGGATAACATATTTTTAAAGTGGAAGACATATTTTTATACACTGCAGTGGTCATCCCTAATAAGGATGACCACTGCATTGAGATATTTGAACAAACAGTGATTGTCTTAAATATAATGAGAAATATTTTTTGCTATCTTGTCATAACAGAGTACTTTATATTCATGAGATTTAACCTGACAAAAATTTAACCTGAGAGATATGAAGATCACCTTCATTGATTAAAGAAACAAGTTCGTTTAAAATAGCTTCAAAATGTTTCATTGACATCACTCCACCTAGAAATATTTTTCTGGAACTAAAAAAACTGTAACAGGTATTTTTGAAGAGAAAA
The DNA here is from genome assembly GCF_022113875.1 of Hydra vulgaris. NCBI lineage: Eukaryota > Metazoa > Cnidaria > Hydrozoa > Anthoathecata > Hydridae > Hydra > Hydra vulgaris. The sequence continues at coordinate 41,130,680 of NC_061167.1, read as the reverse complement.
ATTCTTTAACAGGTTTCAAGAACTTTAAAGCATATACCATAGTTTTAAATATACATAATTTATTTATATTTTATATTATATTTATAAACTTTATAAAATATACCATAGTTTTGTATAAAAGTGTCCAAGCATGTTAATGTAGATAACTTCAGGCCTCTGTGATTCTTACGAAGAAAAGAAGACATAATTGGTATAGCATCATTTAAAAGTAAAGACAAATCTAATTTTAGAGGAGATGAGACAATCAGAATTAGAGCTTTAACAGTTGTGAGTCGAGTTATTTCATTTTGAAGACGTTCTAAATATATTGGTAAGCAAGAGGGTAATTCCAATAAAAGTGAATCTCCCATGTAGCTCAGGATTTGTGCCCTATAAAACAAAAAATATTTGCTTACGAAATAGTTCAATAGATTGTATACAAACAGTCGAAAAGAAAATTTGAACTACAAATAAAAGGACTACATGCAGGTGATAGACTTTTCTTTAATTTCTTGATCAATATCAGTTGCTTGAAGTCGACTAAAAACTGCTTTGTACAGGTCATGTAAATATTCAGAGTAAATAGATTTCTCTAAATAAATATAAAAAAATAAGATTAACTTAAATTTTAAATATTTTAATAATTTAAAACAATTTTGAAATAAATTTGAAATTTTTTTTATTTAAAATCATTTTTGTTAAAAATGCTTGGTTAAATTATCATTCGTTAAAATTTTTAATATTTTTAGTTTTTAGTAATTGAAAATAGTAAAAAACAAAAGCTTCAGACCATACTACAATAAGAGCTTAAATATATACGAGAGCTTAAACACACACTACAACATGTACATACCACAAAACAAAAATAAACATTTTTTTCTCTTTACTAATCTTACACCTTTTTCTGAAAATTTAAAATCAAACATTTAAAAATGCACAAAGTACTTCATAATGCTGACCCTTATTATGACACATGATGTATAAGAACTATATATATGACAACTGATATTGTAAGGGCTTCAGTATTTATGCTGATTGATTTAGGAGGAATATGTAAGGGAATGGCTGCTACATCAGTTTGGGTTGAGAGAGTGATATGTATTTTCTTTCATTGTTTATTTTTTTTTTTGCAAAAAAAAAAACTGTAAGGAATTATGTTGGCAATAAAAAAAAATGTTGGTATGTATTTTGTGCTACAGTTTAATCTATTTTTAAATTAATAGATTTAAAAAGTTTAAATCTAATAATTTTTCAGATAAACAATATGTACTCTATGTACTCTATGTTATCTATGTCTACGTAGTACTCCATGTTAAATATGTTAGCATAGTACTCTAGATGTGACAATGCTTAACATTTTAAGCGCAGCTGTCAGCAGGTTTAAATCTTTACAATAAATCTTTTTTCTAACTTTGTGTTAACTTTGACTTATTATTAGTAACATCAGAAACTCAAAGTTTCAAAATTTTGAAGTAGTTGAATAAAAATAAGTATAAAAAAAGTTAAATGCATACACACACCTTTCCTCAAAAAAAAGTTAAATGCATACACACACCTTTCCTCAAAAAAAAGTTAAATGCATACACACACCTTTCCTCAAAAAAAAGTTAAATGCATACACACACCTTTCCTCAAAAAAAAGTTAAATGCATACACACACCTTTCCTCAAAAAAAAGTTAAATGCATTCACACACCTTTCCTCAAAAAAAAGTTAAATGCATACACACACCTTTCCTCAAAAAAAAGTTAAATGCATACACACACCTTTCCTCAAAAAAAAGTTAAATGCATACACACACCTTTCCTCAAAAGGCTTGACACATATAAATATATAAAGTAAAACATTTACCAAGCAAGCACATTACAGCCACAGCATTTTGTGCAACAATCAATGCTTCAGAAGCAATTTTATAAAAAGGGTCTTTAATTGAAACAATAACTGCCTGAAAAATTAACAAATAATATTATTAACAAATCTAATTGAATAATTTCATTTCATTTAATATTATTGCCACTGCTTTAAATTTTTTAAATAAAAAAATTATTAATCAGGAAAACAGAGAACCAAAAAATTAGAAACTATGAAAAAAAAAAAAAAAACTTACAGGCAACAGCTTTGAAATATGAGGGAAAAAAATATGTGGTTCGTGCTTTGTTAATATGAATCCTAAAAATGCCAGCGTATCAATTTTCATGTTTGATGTTGAATTTTTGTCACTAAAAAATATTATAGAAAAAATAAAAAATCTTTCAAAAAATGTAATGGAAGTATGGTAAAAACGTAACTATTATAAAAAACACAAATTATTACATAATAATGATTCAACAAAAACTCATTCATAACAAACTTTTAAATTAATTATCAAAATTACTTTCATATGACCAAAAGCATTAAAACATAACAAAACAAAAAAATATATAAAAATATAGTTTTTAAAATTTTATTTAAATTTAAAGCATATATTAATTATTACACACAATGATTTGTTTTTAATAACAATATATTAAAAACCCCAAAAAACAAAAAAACATATAAAATATTACTCCAAACAAAAATTATTCAAAAAACAAACAAAAAAACTTACTTTAACGAAAAAGCAATACCAGGAACTATCAGCTCGATATGATTTGATAATGCTCCAGGCAATACAGTAACTAATTCTGTCAACAACTCAAAACACCCTTGCCTTGTTTTCACACTTTTTTCTTGAAGTTGCTTATAAATGCATCTTATTAGTGTAGGAACTTGCTCGCTTAACAGTTTCAGAGGTCTGTTTAAATAACAAGTACATATGGAGCATAAATTTTTTAACCATACAATTTGTACTGCAGACAGACACACATAAAAAAACACACAATGGAACTCTTTTTATGGTTTTAAAGTATCAAAAAAATCTGATGTGGATTTGAAAATCACAAAAAGATTATTTCTTTCTTGTATTTGATATTCCAGGCTCTCAATAAATGTAAAGAAGTTTATAAACTACTTTTGATGAAAACAAAAAAAAGACTTTTAGGTTAGAGGAACAATCAATTTTTGAACCATTATACCTAAAGACTCCAGTCCTTAGGTATAATGGTGGCAAGGACTTTAGGACTCCGGGACTCCAGGCTTAAAAACAATATGTTCCAAGTCATTGAAACGTATTGAGCTCCTGGGTACAAGTGACCAGTAAAAAACAGAGATATAAAGTCCTTTTGGGACTTTGGATCCCTGCATTTAAAGAAAGGTTAAAAGCTATGAACATAAATAATAGAAATTACTGTGCTATGCACCAATTGTGTATACTACTTTTGACACTGTTTCAGTTGTAGACAGGAAAGGCGTGCGATTGCACTCTATTCCTGACCTCGCATTTATTTATTTTTTGCGACAACTTAATCACAGCTTTTTAAATTTTTAAAAATGTTAAAATGCTCAAAATTAAGTATAAGGTAATAAAGCAAGAAATTGCTTTTAAAGATTGTATACTATAATAGAAACTTATTTAAATTATCAAAAGATATTATATTGTTCAAAAGTGCATTTTTTATAGGATGAATGTAAATGTTTTTAAAACAATTTCTACAATTAATTTTTGAAACATCAATGAAAATAATTGTTTTAATAAACTTTTTGATGAATCCATAAATTAATAGTCGAAAAACATAACAAAGTTATTTTTTCTGTTATGAAATTTGTTTACACTACTTTTAAATAAAGTTTTAAAATGCTATTAAATAAATTATCATAGAATATTAAATAACACTTTTATTTATTTCAAAAGTATTTTTTTTTTAATGATAAATGTAATTTTTTTAAAACAATTTGTATACTTAATTTTGTAAACAACAACAACAATAAATGCATTTTAATAAAAAAATTTTCAAAAATACTTTGATAATTTAAATAAAGTTAGTTTTTTATTAAATGATAATTATATGTAAGTTTTTTTAATTTAAAAAAGTTTGCCTTGAAAACATAATGAAAACATTAGAAAAGATCAAAGTTTTATAGTTTGTTGCGTTGGTTTAAAAGGTTATAAGTGAAATTTTTTGTATTAATTAAAAAAAAAATCTTTTAATTTTTTCAAATGTTTAATTAAAATTATTTATTTTGTTATTTTTTTTTGTTTGTTTATGTATTCTTTTTTTGATTGATATATAAAAATACATTTAAAAGAAAAAAAATCATATAAAAATTTGTATTTAGACATTAAAAAAAAAAGAAAAAAAAATTTATTTGCTATTCTCCTCATATATAAAAAAAAAAATCAGTTTGAATCTATCAATCCAACACGATGAGTGTTGGATTGATAATGATTCAACCTTAACATAATTACAAAACCTAATTGAAATAACATAATTAACATAATTACAAAAAATTGAAATAATTTTCATTTAAAATTTTAGTTTTTCAGATTTTTGAGTTGATTTTTTTTTACAGCTATTGGTTTTAATTTTTTTTTTTTAAATATCTTTTGTTAAGATTTTTTTTTTATAGTTTAGCCTGTTTATAATATTTAAAATCTGTTGGTTTTTTTAACATGCTTTTAGTTATCTAAAGAGCCGTGGTCAAGCTTTAAAACAAAACAATGACATCAGTGGTCAAGATTGGAGTGTAATTGCACGCCTTGTCCTTTCCCTGATGTACTGCTTAAAAAATTTAATTCAAAATGAGCTTATGCATTATAACAATTACAGCATGACATATAAAGCGTACAACAGTGTTAGCTATATATTTCTTTATATATGTATTTGTTTATATAGATTTGTTTGAGCTCAAATTTATATAAACAAAACCTAATTTATTTGGCAACTATTTTGAAAATGATTAACTACATAATATGGGAAATATTGATTTTAAAACAATTCAAACAAACATAAAAAAATACACTAATTTGTTGCTTCAAATTCAATTAATTTAGCATTTTAAAAACAAAAAAAAAATGGTTTGCAATTACACAGAACTAGAATACATATACGATTTAAAATACTTAAACAGATTTGCCAAAAAATCACAAAGCTTCTAAATGTCTAACACGAAACATGCAACTCCCTGATGTCTAACTGAAACATGAAACTCCCTGATGACATATAAAACAATACTTAAACATCAAGATACGAAAATTAACCAGCTGTCAGAGTGCCTAAACTGTCAGTGTGTCTAAACTGTATTTTTAAACAAAAACATTAAAGACAAAATAACCAGATATAATAGGATAAACATTTTTTTGTACCCATCATTGATTTCTTTTGTTTTATCTCCTAATGCCATTGTACGCGTTTGACGAAGAAGAGAGATGTACGTTTGAAAGATGTCTGCTTTCACATTTTCTTCTCTTTCTATACATAAATTTTTTATATAAAAATAAGTTCAGTTTATTTTACACAGTGTAAAACAACTAATTAAAAATAAAATAAATTTAAAGATTAAAAACACTTTTCAAAAAATTGACTAATAAAATTTTTTTATTTTAAGTATTTATTACTTAATTAACTGGTTTCATTTAACAGCAAACAATAGAAGAAATAATTCAGAACTTTTCAAATTATTTTCTTTTATAATGCTAAAAGTTTTATAATGTATGTTTTATAATGCTTCCAAATAAATTTGTACTATACTTTAAAAAACATTAGAGTTCTTAATGATGTTAGAAGCATTATTTAAAATTACTAAAAAAGCAAATTAAGTCAAATCATTATTTGCAACTGTGATTTTTTTTTATAAACATTGATAATAAACAAAAAATAATTTTTGCTAGGGAAATGTCCTAAAACAAAATGTTGTTTTTGGTGAACTTTGAAACTTTTATTATTTTTTATTATTATTTTGTGATCTCTTTTATTATATGGTGATCTCTGAAACTTTTATTATTTATATTCCCCTTCTCCATCTATTAGGCTGGCGCAGATGTATTTTTAATACATTGTTTCCAGTTTAGGATGTTGAACGCTGAACCTTCTTGACTCAATGCATGGGTTTTGCTTGTGTCTCTGTTTTTATGACTAGGCAACTCATTCTATTATATCCAAATGCAAGAACAACTCTAAAACTTAGTTTTATGGTTCTGAGGCTGGCTGGTAGTCCGGTTTCCTGAACTCTGTGGTAGCTCTCAGAGAGGCTGATTCCATCAACAGCTGAAAAATATCAGAGTACTAACAGTGCCATGTTGCGCATGGATGGTGTCCCTGTTTGTACTTTTGGTGTGCATTGCCAAGGCCACATTGGAGCCCTTTGTTACGGCTTAGGGTTTATTAGTGGAAACGAGGCAATTGCTTGGGCTATAAAACAGTGTACTGAGTACTATTTATGTTTCGAGTCAAGTTCTTTAACAAATTTAAAAATGAATAAAGTAACAAAAACTATAAAACACAAAAAACCACAGTCATCACCAAGTTCGCTAAACCTATCATTCACCAATATTCGTGGTCTTCGAAGTAACTTTTCTTCTGTTGAGTCTTATCTCTTGCAAAGTTCACCAGACCTACTTGCTCTTTATGAGATTAATTTGAGTTCAGCTGTCTCATCTTGTGATTTTAGTGTTGATGGTTATCTTCCTTTAATTGGTAAAGACTCCAATAGTCACATGCTTGGCCTAGGCATTTACATTCGTAAAAATTCACCCATTTGTCAGGAAACTAGGTTTGAATCCACAGACTACACTTTTATGTGCTTTCGTTTAGCACCACTTCACTCTATCACCTTTTTCTTTGTTCTATATCGCTCTCCTTCATCTCAAGACTGCACTCTTCTCTATGTTATTTTTGATTATATTGACCAAGCCCTCATTCTTTATCCATCAGCCAATATTGTTGTTGTCAGTGACTTTAATGTTCATCACACTGAATGGCTCGGCTCTAGTTACAGTAACTCTGCAGGCATTAAGGCCCACAACTTTTGCCTTTCTCAATCCCTAACTCAAATAATCAACTTTCCAACTCGCTTTCCAGACAACCCGAATCATTTACCTTCTCTACTCTTATGTCTTGTTTCTAATCCTAGTCAGTGCTCAGTTTCTCCACACTCACCCTTAGGTGCTTCTGATCATGGTTTGGTCTCTTTAAAACTATTATCTTATTCTTCTTTACCATCAGAATCCCCCTATCATTGTACATCTTACAACTACCTTAAAGCTGACTGGGACTCTTTCCGTGATTTTCTTCGTGATGGCCCCTGGGTAGAAATCTTTTGTCTTCCTGTTGAGAAATGCGCTTCTTACATAACTTCGTGGATTCAGGCTGGCATGGAATTCTTTATTCCCTCTCGTTGATTCCAGGTCAAGCCTCACTCTTCTCCATGGTTTTCCTCATATTGTGCTGCTGCAATTGCCAATCAAAACCATTACTTCCATATCTATCAGCAAAACAATTCTCCAGAAAACAGACATCTGTTTATTACTGCTAGAAACCATTGTAAAAAGGTTTTGTCTAACGCCAAAGCCCGCTATTCTCAGATCATGAAATCTCGTATTTCATCACAAAAATTAGGCTCTCGTGACTTCTGGAGAAGTTTTAATAGTATAAATAATAAGGGCAAGTCTGTAATTCCACCTCTTTTGTACAGTTCAGACTTTGTCACCTCACCTAAAGACAAAGCTGAATTGTTTGCCAAAAACTTTTCATCAATATCATCTCTTGATTCCACTAGTTGCGTTCTACCTGATATAGCCGTCAAACAGGTTGATCCACTGCTTGACATCCGTATCACTCCAGTTTCTGTATCTAAAGTGATTTCCTGCTTAGACTCTTCTACAGCTTGCGGCCTGGACAACATACCTGTTATAGTCTTCCAAAAGTGTTCTCCGGAGCTGTCGTCTATCCATCCAAAACTATTTAACAAATGCTTATCAAAGTCTTGTTTTCCAGCCTGCTGGAAACCAGCATCAGTTATCCCTATTTTTAAAAATTCTGGAGAGCGATCCGATTCGTCTAACTACTGTCCCATTAGTCTTCTTCCTATCATAAGCAAGGTTTTTTAATCATTAATTAACAAACACTTAATCTCTCATCTCGAATCTCACAACCTACTTTCTGATCATCAATATGGATTTCGATCTTCTCGTTCTACGGCTGATTTGCTATCAGTAATAACCGATAGGTTTTATCGCGCATTAGATAAAGGTGGAGAGGTTAAGGCCATCGCTCTTGACATTTCTAAAGCGTTTGATAAAGTTTGGCATGCTGGTCTTCTCCATAAGCTTTCTTCTTACGGTGTATCTGGAAACATCTTTAAGATTATTGAATCCTTTCTTTCCAATCGTAGTATAAAAGTTGTCCTTGATGGACAGCACTCTTCTTCTTATTCTGTAACCTCAGGGGTTCCTCAGGGGTTCCTCAAGGTTCAATCCTTGGCCCTATACTCTTTTTAATTTACATTAACGATCTTCCAGATATTCTCACATCTAAGGTGGCATTGTTCGCTGATGATACTACCATTTATTCTTGTCACGATAAGAAGCCAACTCCCTCTGATTGCTTGGAGGGGGCATCTGAGCTTGAAAAGGATCTTACTTCTGCTACAGCATGGGGCTCACAGTGGCTGGTGAACTTTAATTCAGATAAAACTCAATTTTTTTCAGCCAATCGTTATTGCAATAATTTAGACCTTCCTATATTTATGAACGGTAATGTACTCGATGAGTCTCCTACTCTTCATCTTCTAGGATTAACTCTTACTTCTTATCTTTCTTGGAAACCTTATATCAAATCCGTTGCAAAATTAGCATCTGCTAAAGTTGCTTCTCTTTATCGAGCTCGTCACTTTCTTACTCTGGATTCTATTCTCTATCTCTATAAATCTCAAATCCGGCCTTGTATGAAATACTGTTGCCATATCTGGGGTGGATCTTCTAATGATGCCCTTTCTCTATTAGACAAGGTGCAAAAACGCATTGTAAACATAGTTGGACCTGCTCTTGCAGCCAACCTTCAACCTCTGTCACATCGTCGTAATGTTGCTTCTCTTTCTTTTTTCTACAAATACTATAATGGGCACTGCTCTAAAGAGCTATCGTCTCTTGTGCCATCTACTAAAATTCATTTTTGTGTTACTCGCCATTCAATTAAGTCTCATCCTTTTTCTGTTACTGTTCCTAAGTGCTCCAAAAACTCTTATTCGTCTAGTTTTTTTCCTCGAACATCAGTTCTTTGGAATTCGCTTCCTTTATCTTGCTTTCCTGATTCATATAATTTGCAATCTTTTAAGTCGTCTGCCAATCGTTATCTTGCTCTACAATCTTCATCTTTTCTCTTCCAGTAACTTCCAACACTAATTAGTGGTTGCTTGCAGCCTTGTTGGAAGCGAAGATGTTTAAAAAAAAAAAAATTTACAATGTGTGAAGTGTGTTACAAATATTTTTAGTAAAAGAACATAATAACGCAAAACCTTTATTATAAAAAAGAACATAATACTGCAAAACCTTTATCATATAAAAAAAGCTGCATATAAATCTACAAAAAATAAATTTTAATATTTTGTTTAGTTTTATATATTTTCTACACTTTGAATAGAAATAATTAAATAAACTATATTTAGTAATTAAGTAAATTATTAAATTAGCATAATTAACATACTAACTAGCATAACTAAGCATAATTAAACAACATAACTTAAACAACGTAACTAACATACTTAAACAATGTAACTAACATAATTAAACAACTTAACTAACATAATTAAAAAATGTAACTAACATACTTAAACAATGTAACTAACATAATTAAACAACGTAACTAACATACTTAAACAACGTAACTAACATATTTAAACAATGTTATATGTGCAATTTAAAAATTATAAAATTATACGTGGGAACAATTCTATCAACATACTTTAACAACAAATTCTAGAAAATATAAATTAAAAAGTAAAACCTTTAAATCTTGAAATTAACCGAGGAGAAATCCACGTGTAAAAATCATTTAAAAGCTCATGACGTGAACTCATGATTGATCCAAGACACTTGGCTGCAGCTCTTCTTATCTAAAAAAAAAAAAAAATCTTATATATCTTTATTATGACAAAAATATAAGAAACAACAAAAAACAAACCTTCCAGCTCATATCATCATCATCACTGTATTCATCTTCGTCTCTATTAAATCAGAATAAGTTAGTATTAATATATAATTTTTATTCAATATTATGTCTTATTTAAAAAAGATTTACTCATTATCAAAATCCTCATCATCATTTGTATCAAGAGAGCAGCCATCATTGATATCTTCACCATAATTGTAGTTTGGATCATAGCAAAGATATTCCAAACAAAGATCAGTTATCTATGAAAAAGTCTTTACTTTTAATTGAAATAAAACTAAATGAATATTTAGCAGAAAATGCTGGCATTTTTTACATGTAAGATTTTTAAAATATTAAAAAATAAAAAAGCCATAAGAAAAAAAAAAATTTAATAAAAAAAAAAGTTCATTGCATACAAAACAAATTCTTTTTGAAAAAAACCTACTTTGCCAACATATGGTGTTACTTCTTTAGGACATTTACAAACAAAAGATTCAAGTGTCTAACAAATAAAAGATTTTCTTTTAAATACATGTATTCAAAAAATACGCGCGCGCGTGTGTGTGTGTGTTAGTATTATTCTAATAAATGTTTATGATTTTTGATAAAAATGATTTAAAAAATTTAGATTTTTTAGACTAAAAAAGTAAAACTAAAAAAACTTTCTTTTTTTCATAGATCATCCTGGTTGTATTTTAAAAACTGGAAATTGTTTCGGTAAAATATCCGGAAAAAATCCGGAATACATTTTCCCTTATACTTCCCTTGATTTTGATTTTAGCTGAGTTGTTTCCATTTTTTTTTTTTTTAATTTTATTAATTCTTGTATGAGCAATGAGTAAAAAAGCTTAAAAAACAAATATATTACAAAAATATATACCTAAACTTGTATGTATGGAAAACATTTTGGATATCCGGAAAAACTAAAAAATGAGAAAAATATCCGGAATTCCGGATATTTTTCTCAACTTTTAGTTTTTCCGGAAACTTTTAGTTTTTCCGGAAAAATATCCAGAAAAAGATAATCCCTGTTTTCTTTTTCCAATATGGTACATTTCTATTACATTATTACAATTAAAAATGAAAGTCAATAAATACCTGAATACATGTTTCTCGAAGTTCATCGTCTCCATCAGAAAAGAAAGAAATTATCATAGGTATTACACGATCTAAATGATCTCCAACTCGATGACCAGATTGACGGCTAGTTATAATTTTAGCAATATTATCAATATAATTGAAAGTAATAAAGAAAGTAATAAATATCCTAAATAAAAATATCCCAGTAAATAAAACCATATCCTATGTTTTAAATAAAAACGGTTTAGCACATTAGCGTCTTAAAATTATCTTTATTATTTATTTTATTTAAGAACATTAACTTTTTTAACTACTACAATAAAATAAACCTTAAAAAAAAATAAAAAAACTACCCTACCTTTACCCTACCTACCTAAACTACCTTAAAACAAGTTTATTTTACTAATTAAGAAAAGCAAATCTTGAAGTGTTATTTTGTAAATGTACGTATTGTGGAATGTCTATTTTGTTTCATTTTTTTTTGTTTTATTTTTTAATATTAAATAATTAAATTTAATATAACATTTTTTATTATCATTTAACATAAACTAATTTCTTTCTTTTCTTAACATTTGTATAAATAAGTTGATTTTTTTTTTCATTATCTCTTAAAACTGTGGCTTTGCAAATAATGATTTTTTACTTTTAAAAAGTTATTAACAAACAAAAAATATTACTTGTTGCAAAAAAAAATAAATAATAATAATAATAAAGTAAATTACTATACCACACAGTGGTCAGGAAGGCTTGAAAATGCGAAATAATTCAAAAATACTAATTTTTAAAAACTAACTAAATTTTATGCCAAATAATTCTTCAAACCTTCAAGAAAGTACACTTGAAATATTTTTGCTCTAGTGCACTGAATTTTTGTATTTCATCCCATTCAAGGAGCAAGGGTTAAAAATCAAATTATTGAAACTGAAAAATGTCTTAATATTTTTACTGTTTAGGGCTAAATTTTTTAATATATTATATCCAGTTTTACAAATTTGGAAAATTTTGCAGTAAGATTAATCTAAAATGAAACTCAGTGTAAAGGGATTAACTTGAAACTCACAGAAAGTTAAGGATGCTTGATCATTTTCGAAAATTGACCATATTTTATTTTAAAAGATTAGAAAAATTAAATTTCTGGTCTTTGTCCAACTCTGTCCAATTCTATTCAAACTTTAAAGTATTATTAAGAATCACTTAACCATTTCTGCTTAAAATCATATCCCCCTATGTCCTCCTTTCAAAGTTAAATCAATTCATTCAGCTGGCATCCCATTGCCATGGCATTGCCTAAATTTGCCCCGCATCCTAAATTGCGCTGCAAATTTAAAGTAAAATTCCAGTTAAACTTGTTGAGAACATTGTCACAATCTAGGGAACACTATCAAGTGGATTTGCCATCAATTCAACAAAGTTTGCTGAACTTTGCAAGGAAACTGAAGAAATTTATTTTGATGAAGAGAATGGCTGTGATTGGTATTTTCTACCTCCAACACTTCACAAAATTTTCAAACATAGCAAGGATCTTATTGACAATTGCCCTCTTCCAACTGGACTCATAAGTGAAGAAAAATCTGAAGCCAACAATAAGTTTTTGAGAAACTTCAGAATGTATCATACAAGAAAGTCTTCATGGACTCATGGCATGGCTGATATGTTCCACAGGCTCACAGATTTGAGTGATCCAAAGGTTCAAGGGTCATGTGTTGGAAAACACCAAAGATTCAAAAAGAAGAGAAAACTGCCAGCAAGGATTGTTTCTTTACTTGAGTGTTCTGAACCAACCACACTAGTCACAAGGCTTTCGCAATGATAGTGATTCAGATTAAGTTGTTGGACATTCGAAATTATTTTTAATTTAAAAATAGTATAAAATTCTTGTGAAAATGAAAACAACTTATTAAAATTCATTATTTTTCTAAATTTTTCGTGTGATAAATATGTTTTCATTGTTATTCCAATTAAAAAAAAATTTTCAAGTTATCTAAAGTGTAAAAAATGAAATGAATTGAACTTAAACTTCATGAAATTCTTGTGGAAATGGTTACAACTTAATGTAATTAATCATTTTTTTTCTCACTATATTGTAATAATGATGTTTTTTTCACTATATTGTGATAATTTATTTATTTAAAATGTTTCATGCTTAATTTTTTATATTATTACCAATTTTAAATGTTTTGGAAAGGAAACACAATTAATTTGCAATTTCAAGCATTTCTGACCACTGTGTACCAGCGCTTATTATTATTATTTTTTTTTTTGCATTTATTATAAAAAATATTATATATTTTTTATAATAAATGCAAAAAAAAAAAATAATATGTGCTTTTACTTGCCTAAAAAAATAATATGTGCTTTTAAATAAATTGTGCTTTTACTTGCCTAATGACAAAAAAATTAATTGCACAGTTTATGAACATTTTTGATGCAGTGTTATAAGTTGTAACATGTTTACAAGGAGTTTAATTTTTTGTAAAAAATAGCAGAGGAAGAAAAACCAAGATAAAAAAATAATCTGATTTTTTTAAATTTAAATAACTTTTTTAATCAAAACTTTTTCTAAATTATAAGAAAATTTCTGTTTTCACTTTTTTGATATCGCACAATCTGTTAATTATATAAAGCTGATGTAATTACTATAAAATATTATTTTTCTAAACTATTATTTTTCACAAATTAAAACTTATAAATATAAACAAAGACATTGCAAGAGCTATATTGCTTCAAGCATAAATACTTGCAATAATTAATTAAAAAATCTCCTTCTATAGATATAACTCTGTTATTAATTTTTTAATACAATATATCAAGAATGTTGAAATTATATTTTACTCAATTGTTAAATATATTTATACTTGATAACTTTATCAAGTTTATTTATTCTTGATAATAAAATCTAAACTCTCTCAAAATAATATTTTGAAAAATTAATAATATAATTATACTCATAAAACATTTTTTTTTTAATTATAAAAAATAAACTATTTATAAGATGTCATTTAAAGTTTGTAATAATTAAATTTTTTCATTCTTTTTTGATAAAATTAATTATTATAATAAAATAAACAAACAATAAAAAAATTAAAATATCAAAAGTTTTTTTTTCAATTTGGTAATAATTTTATTGTTTGTTATGAGAAATTGTCTAAATAAGTATTCTTCCACTTGCAACATAATAAATAAAGGTTTTTTTATGTTTCTTTTATGATTTCTTTTTTTAACGTACCATATGTCATTTTTTTTTTTTTGCTGATCATTTTGATAGAAAAGTTAGGTTAATAAAACTAAAATTTTCTTTACCTTTTTACATTTATAAATAGCGTGAATATCAAATATAATTGCTGTGCACATCACCTCTTAAACAATATCTTTAGACTGGTTTAAATAATATAAAATGATAGAAAGTGGCTAACGTGAAATGGTTTACTGCTTACGTGAAATGATTTACTGCTTACGTTAAATTGCTTAATGCATATGTAAATGGCGCACCATTTTATGCTTTAAAACAAAGCTGAAATCATAAATTATTAAAAATATTTGTCTCATACATAACAAGGAAACTAAAATTAATGGTAGCTTAACATAACCTTTTATAAATTAAACAATACTATACAATAACTTGTTATAATTTGGGTTTTTTTTAATACATGTTTTTTTTTTTAACTTTAAAAACTTTAAAAAACTTTTAAAATTTTTAAAGTTAAAAAAAGTTCTCAAGATGGTTTTTATCAAAAAAATGAGAAACACTACTCAAGCCTTCCCAGGAAAGGCGTGCGGTTTTTAGTCTCGTATGACCACAAAAACGTATTTCAAGTTAGAGAACGTGATCACGGCCGTTTGCGCAAGTTATATTAATATGCGTTACTGAAAAATTGTTTTAAATTTAATAACTACATAAGAAATTAAAGTAGACTTAAATAGAAAACAATAATAATAGTTTAAATAATTTGTGTGTTGTTTTTATTTTTGTTTTTTCTTAGTGGTTATTATTATCAGCAACAAAATTTATTAAGCCAAAGCAAAAAAAAAAAAAAAAAAAAAAAAAAAAAAAAAAAAAAAAAACGGTTTTAGGCGTTAAAAAGGATGACTTTCCCATATTTTATGTGTTTTTTCTTTTAAAGAGGAAAGAGAAAATATGTATCCGTCATCTGTTTCTAAAATAAATTTGTATAATTATAATGTAAAAAGTTTATATCAAGAGTTAAATTATACGATCAAGATTTGCAAACTCTGGTAAAATATTAGGTCTTTAAAATTTTAGTTCATGCAAAGCTGTGTACTTTGTTTATAAGGAGCAAATTATTAAAAGTTTGCTAGTGAGAAAATTACAAAAAACAAAACAAAAACAATAAACTTACAACTACAAAAGTAATAACACTTTAGTCACTAACTGCATTATAAAAGTAATAAAACTATAATAGTGTTATTATATTTATAAAGCAATTATTACTTTTAAAATTAATTTTTTTTTCAAACAACATTATTAATTCCAAACATTTATCAAAGTAGAAAAGCATCTAGAAAAAATAAAGCGGATATTCAAATATTATTAAAAATTTCAGGAACTTTTACATATCACTTAAACAACGTTATAAAAAATTACTTTATAAAAAGTATAGCATAATGAAAAACGTTACGTAAAAACGCGCATTAATTTTAAAATCAACCAATAAAATTTTTTTATTATTTAATTTAAAAATTAATGCGCGTTTTTATGGTCCATTAGTAAAGTTTTTCATAATGCTAATCTTTTAATACGATACGTTTTCATAAAGTTGTTTGTCACGTTTTTATAAGTTACTTTAGTTTTAATATTATTTGAACATCCACTTTATTCTTTTAGATATTTTTCTACTTCAATTAAAATTTGGGAATACTAATGTTGCTTGAACAAAGAATGAATTTTAAAAGTTATAAGTGCGTTTTAAAAGTAATAACACTATTATAGTGTTATTACTTTTGTAATGCAGTTAGTGACTAGAGTGTTATTACTTTTGTAATGCAGTTAGTGACTAGAGTGTTATTACTTTTGTAATGCAGTTAGTGACTAGAGTGTTATTACTTTTGTAATCATAAGTTTATTGTTTTATTTTTTCACTAACAAATTTAAGTTGATTCTCCCCTTAAAAACAAGGAACACGGTTTTGTATAAACTAAAATTTTGAATACTAGATATTTTTCCAGATTTTGCGTTTTGCATTCGCTTAATTCAACCCTTGTTGTTACATTAAAATTACACAAATAAATTTTACAAACACATTGCAATTTGTATTTTTGCTATCCTCTTAAAAAAAATTAAGAAAAGGAAAATCATTCTTTTTATTGTAGACTTCAAACTGTTTTTTTTTTTGCTTCGCCTTATCTAATTTTGTTGCTGATTGTAACTCTAAAGAAACAAAAAATAAAAACTGTACACAAATTATTTAAATCATTAATTTGTTTTTATTTTTTTTCTATTTCAATCTCTTTTTATTTTGTTAGTTTTGTTTTTTTGTTTTTCTTTTTCAAACTTTTTCAGCATTATTATAAAACTTGCAAACGGACGTGTGCACGTTTTCTACAATAATATAATCGCATGTGGTCATACGAGACGAAAAACCACACACCTTTCCTGGGAAGGCTTGCTACTTGAAAAAAAATTGCTTTCAACTTAGTACTAAAGTTGATTATAACTTTTGCAGATTGAATTTAGTTTCCACATTTTGCAACTTTAAGCTCATCTTTCCCTAATACAAGACATTCCATATCTTCTCCCAATTAGGAAAAAAACAAAAAAAAAAACAATCATAGGTCCTTTCTTTAATCTTTTGATGTAAGTTAAATTTTTATAACTACCAGTTTTTGGTAAAATATGAATATAAAAATAGTAATATTTAATAGAAGTAACTTAGACTATATATTAAAATTAAAGTAAATCTAAACAAATAAAAAGGTAACAGAAAACAAATTACCAGATAGATCCAATACAATGAATATAAGTTCTAACATCGACTTGGTTATTTTTGGTTTGAAGTTCACTAATTAAATGTAACATCAAGTCAATGAATACGGTGGAATTTGCAGTTATCATCAAATGTGCTAAAATATTAAAACAAATTTAAAAAAATTGCACCATGAATACTTTGGCCACAAAGTGGGTATCAGTGGTGTAGAACTTTTAATGCATATTGTACCAGTGGTGTAGACATACTAATTCAAAAACTAAAAATTTTAAACAGTCAAAATTACATAAAACTATATCTAGTTTTTTTTTTAGATTTTTTTGATATTTAGACAGGTGTTGAAATTTAAATATTAAAATAATCAACGCTTTTATTTATCCTATATGTACCAGAATTTCCACATCTTATTTTCATTGTGATTTTGATGTTGTTGTTGCATTAAAGTTTGCTTGCTGACATGATGTTGAATTTTATTGGACTTTTGTGATAGACCAAAAACATAGGCCAGAAAACATCAACACTCAGTTGATATTTGGAGAAACTTGTCAATAAGACTACAATTAAATAAAAAAGAAATGATTCATGGATTCGTGAAAAAAACATTTCCTGAAAAGAATTTCTTTAAGTAAATGCAAACAAGGATTTTAACAGGTCATCACCTCAAACAAGAGCCATAATTACCAAAACAGTTTCATCACTCTTATTTATCAAATTATTCAAACTACTAATTTTATATTTTAGTCACACACTTTTATACTTCAAATTATGTTGATTTGTAGTTAGTTCAACAAAGATATTCAGCATTAGACACTAATATCAAAGAAAGGAGACAAAATGATTTGTCTGATAAAAATTGAAAAACTCTGGGAGTTGTTATTAGAGTTTCCACAGTTATAGAAGTTTGGGAGATATAGTTATAGAAGTCAGTTTATAGTTATAAAGTTTGCATTTCCTAATTATAGATTAAAAAAATGCAAACAGTAGCTAAATTCTGCCTCATTTTTTGATATATAAAGGCAAATACAAATGAGTTCCAGCACCTTTAACAATATATATATATATATATATATATATATATATATATATATATATATATATATATATATATATATATATATATATATATATATATATATATATATATATATATATATATATATATATATATATATATATATATATATATCACAAATTTATGTTGCGAGCTATTTTTGAAGCAAGTGAGATCAACTTATTTAATTTAGAACTAATCCTACGTTAATATATTTTTGAACTAACCTTACGTTAATAAACTCTAATTAATCCTAATACCTATTTTTTATGATTATTTCGTAATTTTTATGTTGTTCATAATAAACTTGATTTTTCTTTTTTTTTTTTTTTGCTGTAATTATTTTTTATTAATAATAACTATTTATTTTAGTTATTTATTTCTTTAGCTTTTTTTTTCCTGTCTATTATTATTGCTTTTTTAATTATCATTTTAGTGCGGAAATAAAAGCAGAGATTGTTTGGAAAACTATATTCACAAGTATGGTTATTTATTTTTAGTAAAACTATACCAAATAAAAAAAACTTTCATTAACTCCAAAAACTACCTTTGCTTTTTTCTTTTTAAATTAAATAAAAAACAAAACTTTTTTTAGTTATTATGCCACATTGTTATACGTCACACATTGTTCAAACGTAAAGTTAATTCGCGATAATTAACGTAAATATGCATATTGAAGAAGCGGCTACCGTAAATCACATGTCTAGATACAAATACACTTGTCTAGACAGGTTTGAAATGCATTCTAAAAAAGCAATATATATATATATATATATATATATATATATATATATATATATATATATATATATATATATATATATATATATATATATATTACAAATAATTGAGTTCAATAGCATAGAATAGGTTTAAAAGTAATTAAAGCTCTCTACCTAAACATCTTTATTACAAAAAAACATATTGCAGTTGAATAACATATTGCAAAAAATAATAACTTTTGCTAATATTTTAATCTTAAAAATTGCATACTGAAAAAGTTTATTTACTCAAAAAATTTGCATTAAAAATGTAAATTGAATAATAAAATATTGAATAATGAAAATAGAATAATGAAAAATTATTTTTACCACTTTATTGAAAATTTTGCAATTATTAAATTGAATAAAAAAATAAAAATTCATTTCATCTAGATAAGTAAATTTGAAAATAAATCTCATATTAACTAAAATTAGAGGATATAAATATATATATATATATATATATATATATATATATATATATATATATATATATATATATATATATATATATATATATATATATCTCAGGGGCTATTCTAGAACATTTTCAATAGTGCCGACCATATTTGGGCGCTGCCCAAATTAAAAATTGAGGACCTTTTTTATTTATTTATTTTTTACATTTTTACAGCAAATATTGTTTTTTTCACTAAAATAATTTTTTGTTAAAAAACTACAGTTAACCCATAAAATTTAAACTAGTAATCTTTATATAAAATGATTTTTTTTTTTTTTTCAAAATATTACAGACTGATGTTTAAGGGTCTTCAGTGAACCCTAAAAAATTTTTTTATTAAAATTTTTAAAATTTAATATTAATTTATTACATAGAACACATTTAAGGGGTATCATCAGACATTTTCAAAAAGTGTTGTTTTATGAACCACCCTAATACACACACACATACATACATGCATACATACATACATACATACATACATACATACATACATACATACATACATACATACATACATACATACATACATACATACATGCATACATGCATACACATACGTGCATATGTATATATAAGATATGTAACATAAAATAATACTAAATATGAAATAAGCAAAATCATATACTCACAAAGAGTAACAATAGCTCTTTTTCGGATAGCCATTCTCTTATTTGTAAGTAGAGGTAGCATACTCTTCAATAATGCTGAGTGAAACAAAACAAGAAGCCCTCCAAAACGACTTAATATATCTCCAAGAATATCTAAAGCTTCAAGTTGGATTGATTGATCATCATTCTAATTCACAATTGAAAAAAAAAAAAAACAAGTTAACTAAGAATTTATTAAATATAAAGCAAGTATAAATAATAGTAATATAAACAAATAGTAAAATAAAAAAAAGTATTGAGGTAAGATTTTTGGAAAAAGCTTAGTCTCTTCTGAAAATTCAAGAGTTAGACATGCATATTCTGGATGCAAAATCTGTACCCAGTTTTTGGTGTACTAGTTTTTGGTGAAATAACTGTTTATCAAATATGAAACTATTATTATTTAAAACAAAAGATGCTGACTCAATTAAAAATTCAGGTGTAAACCTTTTATTTATCAATTCTTTATATTTATTAATCAAGAATATTAGGGCTTCCTGATATTATGTATTAATCAAGAATATTATATATATTCCTTATCAAGAATATTATATATATTCCTATATTATATATATTCCATTAATCAAGAATATTATATATATTCCTTCCTGATATTATGTATTAATCAAGAATATTAGGGCTTCCTGATATTATGTGGAATACTGGTATAGAAGTTAATGATGTCACATGTCATTATATGACTTTCTGATTGAAGCTCTTTTGGAATTTTTCTGAGGAAATAACATTATTACATAATAACATTTCTAAACTGTTTTGATTTAATTATTCAATTAAACAATTTTGTAGTAATTTAGTAAACTGGGCTCATAGCTCTGCTCAGTAAATTTATAGCTCTGCTTTAGTAAACTGGGCTCTAGCTCAGGAAAGTTAATTTTGATAAATACAAAAAGCAAAATAAAAAATAAAAAGAATTTTACGACGTTAAAAACTAACATTGTGATTAGGGATTCTTCCCGGGAATTCTTTCCCGGGAAAAATAATAATCTAAATTCCCGTAGTCCCAGGAAATTTTTTCCGGGATACCGGGATTTTCGAACATACATTTTCTAACTTTCCCGCCAAAATCTAAAGTGTTTTGTTTTCTGGACCATAAGAAATAATGTTTATTTATAATTTTTACGTATTTAAATTTATGACAGTAAATAAGAAATAAAAAAAAATGCCTTTAATTCCAAAAACTTCTAAAGTTTGAAGTTATTTTGATTCTAAAAATTCAAACGAGGCGCAATGTAAACATTGTCCAAAGGTATTATAATGCAAAAGTGGTTTACCTATTGGATTGAAAAGACATTTAGAAAAAATCCACAACATAATTTTAAATAAAGAAGACAAAACATCAAATAAAAAATGTTGTGTTCAACTAACAATCGATTCTATGACAAAAAAAGTATCATTAGGTGAACGATTGGCTCGTTTTGCTACTACTGATGGGTTTACTATAAGTGCAATAACTAAATCGGATCAAATTTGTGAGTTTTTTTGTGATAAAGGGCACAAACTCTACCAAAATCAAAAACAGATGTCATGAATTTCATTTATAAATATTATATGGAAATAGTCTAAGAAAATAAAACAAAGATACTTAAAATAAAAGAAAAAAACAGTAAGTTTAGTATAGATTTGGGCGAATATTTAAAACATGGCAGGAGATTTGTGAATATAAATCTTCACTTTAAAAAAGGGTTTATTAATCTTGGATTGCAGAGAATGTTAGGATCACACAACTCAAACAATTGCCTTAAACTACTCATAAAAAAATTAGACATGTTTAGCATAAGTCTTTTAACGGATGTAGTCTGCATTACAACTGATAGTGCTAGTGTTATGAAAAAACTAGGAATTATTTCTCCTTCCTAATATCAACTTTGTTTTGCACATGCAATACATTTAGCTGTAGTTGATGTAATTTATAAATATAAAGTTAAAAGTAATAATCAGAGAACTAAGAGTACAGAGGACAAAGATATTGAAGATGATGATGATGATGATGATGATGATGATGATGATGATGATGATGATGATGACATTGGTGATAATGAGGAGGAAAAAAATGATACTAGTCACCAAGCTCCAGATCTTGTTCCTGAGCTTTATAAGGTTATGGCTAAAGTTCGAAAAATTGTTGTAACTTTTAAAAGATCTCCTTTGAAAATGGATTCTTTAAAATGTTATTCTAAAAATGAATTTGGACAAGAGCTACTGTTCTTGTCTAAATTCATTTATAGAATAACGGTTTTTGTTAACTGAAGTTTTTAAATCTAATAAAGGTTTTTGTTAACTGAAGTAAAGGTTTTTTTGAATAAAGGTTTTTGTTAACTGAAGTTTTTAAATCTATAAATGGTTTAAATCCAGATTTTATGTTAGATCTTTTTATCAAAAAATCCCTGACGTTAAGTCTTCGATGTAGTAAAAAATTAGTACTCCCACCCATAGTCTCTAAACATAAGTTCATAAAATGTAACTTATATAGAGCTACCTCGCTATGGAACTCCCTAGACAATGAAACTATGTCAATAAATTGTCTAAAGATGTTCAAAAAAAGTATTTTAAAATGGAACGAAAAATCTTGTTTTTGTAAAATCTGTCAAAAATAGCTTTTTTTATTTTTTATTTTAACATCAAAAATAACCAACTTGTTATATTTATTGACATTTATATTATTTACTTTGTAAGCTATTATTATTTTATTTTATTTATTTTTTATTCACGATATGTATATTTGTTTGTATTATCTTATACAGTTTATTGTGTTGATTTTAATTAGTTTTTGTTGATTATAAAACTATTGAAAACAATCAACTGAAAATAAAGTTTTAAACAAATAAATAACTTAAATGTTTACTAAAGAAAGTTCTGCGGATTATTGGTCCCAACAAGGTACACACAAGACCAACCCCAAAAAAATGGAATCTGTTATTGTTAGATCAGGAGTATCAATTGGCTATTAGAATCCAAGCATGGAAGATATCTGTTGGATTAGCACCATCATCTTAAACTTATATTTTTAGCTGGGTTAACATTGATAAATCTTTGAGAGTTAATAGAAGAATAGCCCTTCCTAACTCTAAGACTTGCGTGTTGGCGAATCAAGCCATTAACAAAATTGCAATTGAAGCTAATTGAAAGATACAAATTTGCTTTTAAGAGCAAAAAAAATCAAGAAAAAAACCCTTTGTGCTATTAAAATGGCTTCAAAATGTCACAATATCGATTGTGCTGATACAATGTCGATTGTAAAATTTTGTTTCATTTTTTCAAGACAATATATGGACTGTAAAAATTAGGGAATAAGGAAGATACCAATCATTATGTATCATCTCCTTTCAGTTTTCAAGTTAAATTTACCTTTTTATTGTAAATTTATATAATACTGAAGAAATTATTATTAAATAAATAATAAATATATATATATATATATATATATATATATATATATATATATATATATATATATATATATATATATATATATATATATATATATATATATATATACACACACACACACACAAACTAATTTAAATGTTCACACATTTTATTATAATTTCAAAGAACAAATTCAGATATAAAAATGAACAATACTCTGAATCAATCAAAAAAATTATCTTAAACCTTTCCAATTGCATCTGTTAAACGACTAGTGATTCTTTTGCATATATTTGAAGATAAAGGTGATGAAGCAACTGGCAATTCATTAATGATAGTTTTCAATCCTAAAAATTTAAAAATCAAAAATTTCTTAGATTACTTGACCATTTTAAACATTAAATTTAAATTTCTATAAAATATATTTTTTTAAAACAAGAACCCTTGTTCTTCTTTTTATGTTTTGAATATAAAGAGTTTTCTGTTTTGTTTTCATAAGCTATGTTTTTATATTTTGTTCATAAGAAAGTTTTCTGTTTTGTTTTCATATTTGTTTCAAGTTTTGTTTTTATATTTTGTTCATTAAAGAATTTTTCAGGTTTGTTTTTATATTTTGTTCATTAAAGAATTTTTCAGGTTTGTTTTCATATTTTGTTCAAAAAGTTTTGTTGTTTTGTTTATGAAAAAGTTTTTGGTTTTGTTTTTCATATTTTGTTTATCAAACAAAATGCGGTAGTGGTGTAGTGGTAAAACACTCGCTTCATAAGCGAGAGGTTCCAAGTTTGATCCCCACCACGTCTCTGGTAGTACTGCGCTCAACTTGTTTCTCCTCGCAGCGGCTTTGTTTGTCAAGGTTCGTGTTTCGGGGTTATAGAGTTGAGAGAGGGTTATAACCACTATTAAGTAGCCTCCTCATCTGTAGTGGTCTTCTCCGCCTTGAGGAGGTGAATAACAACAACAACAACAAGAAAAAGTTTTCTGATTTTTTACACTTGTATTTGCTTTTAAGTTCTAAATATTGTTTCCAAAGGGAGTGTAGTATTAATAAAAAATATTATAAAAAAATTAGTTTATTTATATTTTCTTTTTTTTAATCAAAAAGGTTACTGATAAAAATTTTCACTATGCTAATAAAATATTTCACTATGGACTCACTTATATGCAACATTTGTCACAACAATATCACTATAATAAGCGTATGTGAGTAAACAGTTTCAACATAATAATTTTTATTGAAGTATTTTATACATTCTTTAGTAAATAAATTTAAAAGAAATAGAAGTTTTTCACTTATTTCAACAATTCAATGATTAATATATTACCACTTCTACAAATTTTTGTTTGTAAAAATGATTGCTTAGGAGCTAAAATGCAAAAATGTAAAGAAAAGTATTGACTGTTTTTAAAAGAATTTCATTTGATTTAGCATAAATATTTTTTTTTTAGTTATCAGTTTATTTATCATTTTAGGTTAATCTAATAATTTAAGATTATAATACTTAGTGAAGAAAATTGTATAAACAATATAATTATTATTATTAATATTATTGTTGTTGCTGTTGTTATTGAAGTTAGAAAAATAATATATTTTTTCAATATTAAATTTTTTACCTTTGGATTTTTAATGAACTTATAAAATATAGTTTAATAATTGATTTGTTTTTAATGAATTTATAAAACGTTTAATGATTGTTTTGTTTTTAAATGAACATAGTTTATTAATTGTTTTGCTTTAAATAAAATTAAAACTTGGTGGTAAGACCACCAAGCGTATGTATGCACGAGGGGGGTATAGAAATGTACAAGGTGCAACAGAGGGAGGGGTCCAAATCTCAAAATTTTTGTGTACGTAATATATGGATGGCCCCTTAACATTATTGTTTATAAAAAAGAGCCACATGCCAGTTAATCATTTTAATAATAAAACATGCACCTAATAAATTGAAAACATTTTTCAAGTAATTTTATTTGCTCAAAAAATAATTTATATTTTTGTTGTTGTTGTTGTTAAAAAAAATTTACTTAAAATAAAAATTACTTTAAAATTAAAAAAAAAATTTACTACTTTGATTGATTTTTATTTTTGACAATTTGAGTAAATAAAGACAACAAATAAATTAAGAAACCATTGAAATAATTGTTTAAATTATTTCAATGGTTATTAATCAGATTGATAATTTAATCTAATTAATTATTATAATAATACTAATTAAATAATCATTTAAACAGTTTTTTAAAAATCTACAAAAACACAATTGACTTAAAAATAATGTTTTTGTCATTAAGAATATATTTGTTTTTATTTAATTATTTTATCTTGTACTAGTTTACACTGTTTTACTCCTATATTTTACTTTTTATTTGTTTTCATTTTTTCAACATACATTGATTGACTTAGTTATAAACACAGTGGAGTCTAAATACATCAAATGGTTAAACTAGCCATAGGTGCAGTAAGTGTACATATATCAGCTGAATGTGCATTAAGTGTACATACATCTAGTTATAGGTGCAATAAAACTTACACTTTTACTGCACCTATGACTAGATGTATGTAAACTTATTGCATCTTTAGCTGATGTATGTACACATCTAGTCCATAGATGCAGTAAGTGTACATACATCAGCTGAAGGTTATAACAACTTAAACGACTTTATAAATTTGATAATTTGAAGAAAGATTTTTTGAAACTGATAAAAGTGTTTCTAGTCTTCTTTTTTTAAACTTTAAATATTGAGTTTAAGTGTATTGCTTATAGAAAAATAAAATTGAAATAAAAATAAAAATCATAAGAAAATACAGAAATAAAAATCAATATTAAAATAAGAATAATATACAATTACAAAAAAATTAAACTCTACCGATGCTTGATATATCTCTAAGCTGTTCCTTTGAGGATATCATATTTGAACAAAGTGTGTCTACAATCCATTCAACTTGTTGTTCCTTTACCTTCCGTACAAGTGGACCTAAACTAAAGTTTTTGCACATTTTTAATAATGTATGTGTTAAAATTATAATTTTAGATTTAATCTTATAAAAATTTATGAAAATAATGTAGCAAATGTTGTTTTTTGAATTTATGTATCAGGTGTAAATTGTTAAACTAGAAAAAGCTGAAACATGATTTTTATTAAACAGTATTTGATAACTTGTCCCTAATTCTTTATGCAATTTTTTTCATAAACAAAAACATTTTCCTATAAATATACTACTTGTAAAATGTATGGTACAAAAAATTTTTATCATTATTAATAACATTCGTTTTATATTTTTCAAAATTGTGCAAGTTAGAGCATTCAGGGAGATTGGAAAAAAGCTTATTTTATAGGAAAATCTACGTTTATAGTTCCTATAAAAGTAGATTTTCCTTATTTTTTTTTACCTCTTTGAATTTCTGTTAAACGTTTCTATTTACATTTTTACCATTATTTTTATTTGTAATTTTTTTATTACAAAAAGATTTAAAAAGTTACAATTATCTCTTCAAATTATTTACAAACCATTTTACTGCAAGATTTTGAACTTCACCATTCTTGTCTTCTAACAGTCGAATGAGAGACTGAACAACCTGATAAAAAAAGATATTTTACACATAATTTTACACATGACATGATTTTACAAATGACATGATTTTGCACATGACATGATCATTTTGATTAAGAATTAATTAAATTAAGAAAAGTTAAATGAGCTAATGCTTTTAATAGTTGTTTATTACAAATTGAACATTTTTAAGTAAGTATTCTATCCCCACCACATCCCTGGTATTCTATTTTCAACTTGTTTCGCTGCACAATGGACTTGTTCATCAAGGTTGGTATTTTAAAGTTATAGAGTTGAGAGAGGATTATAACCACAATTAAGGTAGCCTTGATTGTAGTGAACTTCTTGGCCTTAGGCAAGTGAATTAACATAAGGAAAAAAATAAACAAACTTAGATGCAGTAAGCATACATCAACTGAGGATTTCGGATTTTTATTTTTTTAAAGTTGTTTATTTTAAATTTATACTGGTCTTGCCTTTTAATTTTTGATTTAAATGATTTGTAATTAATTAACATATAACTTTCATAATCATAATCAAATAATTAAAAAAGAGGGATAAAGATAAAGGGGGAAGCAGGGGGAGGGTTAGTAAAACAAAAGAAAAGGAGGGTGGGGAAGCTTTTTGTGATCAATCAAATTTGAGTTAATTCAACCCCTGTTTGTGTGTATATATATTTCTATAATTAAGATTTTTAACTACTCTATGTTAATATAAAGTTTCTCTAATATAAACTCCCATATATTAGAAAAGGTTTCTAAAGTTTATCATTAAGCTGTATTACATACAGAAACTATATTTAAGAATTGGGCAAGCAAATATAATGACAAAAAGTATATATAATTATTTTTATGAAAAAAAGTATATATAATTACTTTTCTATGCCTATTTTTCTGAAAAAAATGTCTGTATATTATATCTACAATTATATATATATATATATATATATATATATATATATATATATATATATATATATATATATATATATATATATATATATATATAAACTAAATAAATGTATTTTATTAAATATGCATACCATTCTCTCACGGTCATCATCAAGCTTTATTGAATCCTTTTGCAACTCACTCATTAAATCATTTGTTGCCATATAACGAAAATCTTTATCTGATGATGACATCTAAGATTTATATGTAATGATAATAATAAAAAAACAATTTAAAACATCTTCAAACAAATTCGTAAATAATAAAAGCAATTCCTGTATGAAAACTTTACAAAACAAAATAAAAACTGTAAAACACATTAATAATGTAGAACAATGTAATAATGTAACTTAAGCTTTTTCTAACAGGATTTTTCTACCAGCATACTTCTTTACTTAATGCAGTTAACATTATACAACAACAGGATTTTTCTACCAGCATACCTCTTTGCTTAATGCAGTTAACATTATACAACAGGATTTTTCTACCAGCATACTTCTTTGCTTAATGCAGTTAACATTATACAACAACAGGATTTTTCTACCAGCATAATTCTTTGCTTAATGCAGTTAACATTATACAACAACAGGATTTTTGTACCAGCGTACTTCTTTGCTTAATGCAGTTAATATTGCAGTTATATGCAGTTGATAAACACAAAAACTTGTTTTCAAAATTTGCTTTACAAAAAACTGGCAAAAATAGAAAAATATGGATAAACTAGGTCTACTCTTTAACAAATATTTCACAAAAACTAATTGTACCTTAAAATCATAAATAAATCTGCACTTTTAACTTCATTCAAAGAACTTGTTAAAATGTTGTTTTTGTAGCTATATATTTATTCCTATTTATACATAAATAAATTTGTCTTTAAGTATAATTTTACAATTTAATATAGTAAAATTGATTTAAATCAGTTGATTTAATTTGGACAAATAAAAATCATGATTTAAATCGAGTTTTTTGATTTTAATCTTTTTTTAATGATTATTTATTGATTAATCAACTTAAATTCAAATGCAAATAACTTGTACACAAATTAGTAGTAGTTATAATAGTCAGGCATTATATAATATATTTTAATCATAATTCATTATTTTAACTTTTAAATCTATGGTAAGATTTTTATCCATTTAAATTTTTTGTTTCATGGGTTAACCTTTAGGATAATTATATTAATTTCTGTTTTGTTAGTATTTATATAATAAATATAAATATATTCCTTTTATATAGAAGTTTTTTATTCAAGTTTATTTTTTTCAAATATTAGATTATTTATAACTGCTTGTTAATTTTTAGTTGAAAATAAAAAAAATATAAAGCAAATTTTTTGTGTTCATATAAAAAGGCAGTGGCAAGTCAGTTACAACTAAATTGGATTCATACCTTATTAAAACCACAAAATCTGAAAAAAAAAGCAATCAATGAGCAGATAGCTAGAATGATTTATACTACTAACTTGCCTTTCAGAATGGTTGACCATCCAGAGTTTATCAAAATGATCCATTTTAACGCCCAGGATACAACCCTCCTAATAGAATTGATATTAGTGGAAAACATCTAGATACTGTTCACAAGAAGAGTTTAATTAGTTGTTCAGGTTAGCGTCATGATCAAAAACTAACCATGAGTATTGATGGGTGGAGTCTATAATGAACCAATAGTTTGTGCAACAGTAATGATAACAATTCAGATATTTTGTGGATACATATGACTATTCGATTGATTTAAATTTTGCATTTAAACAAATGCGAAAAAAAAATTTGGTTGTAAAGTTCACCAGCTAGTAATTGATAATGCAGCAAACGTGTCAAAAATGATACAATGATTAGAAACTTGAAATGGTATTAATGTTAAAATTTATGGATACTTAGCTCATATTCTCAATCTTTTGGCCCAAGATTTTGAGATTCCAAACATCAAGGAGCAGATAGTTCAAATTGTTAAACATTTTAGAAACAATTGTTTTGTTGCTGCTATGTACAAAACTAAAGAGGAATTACGACTTATAGTTAATTCTAAAGCAGATTCTATAGCAGATTCAAAAGATTTCAAAAGTTTATGTTTCATGATAACATTGTTCAAACTATAAAGCCATGTGATTGGTGGAAATCTCATAATGATTCTGTGAACCAGGAATTACTGAATTAATCAGTTACTAACTGCTATTGCTTCAGCTGCTGGAGTTGAAAGAATATTTTATGCATGAGTTGAAAAAACATATTTTATAAAAGTTTTAATAAACTTTTTTTAAATATAAAATGTGTTTGAAATTTTTATATAATTTTTATTTTATTTGAGTACCAGGTTGACCTATTTATAAAGAACTTTTTTTTGCTAAACTTAGCGACTTGTTAAATGTTAAAGGGTATTGAGAAAACCCATAAAATATATTTTTTCAAAAAATATTTTACTTAAAAAAAAATTTAATCTAGTGTTTTATTTTTAAAATATTGAATACTTTTAGTGTTATATATATTTTTTTAAAATTTTTTTCAAGCGACAATCTAATGTATAAACATCAATACATTCCACATTAAAAAAATTTAGAAAGAAGGTAAAAAAAATATGTTAATTTTAATCTAACAAATATATATGATTTATAGTTGATATAGGTAATGACAGTTTGTTAAAGACCCATTTTTTTTATTTTTCCCTGATTGTTCTAAAATTTAATCCAATTTCCTTGATTGTTCC
Organism: Hydra vulgaris; assembly: GCF_022113875.1. Taxonomy (NCBI): domain Eukaryota; kingdom Metazoa; phylum Cnidaria; class Hydrozoa; order Anthoathecata; family Hydridae; genus Hydra; species Hydra vulgaris. Next base: position 41,100,170 of record NC_061167.1, on the reverse strand, counting down.
CAGATCTAAACCCCTTGACTGTTTCCTGATCTGACAGACACCCTGGTATAGAAAAAAAAAACAATATTTTAGTTAAAAAAAATAGAATTTTGGTATATTTTTCAAAGGAAGTCATTATTTGTATTGTTGTACAAATGCTTACATAATAAAGATATTTGTACGCGAAAAAGTTGAAGTAGTTAAATTTTTTCACACCATCAATAAATTAGCATAGTGATGTGGATGTTAAAATGGTCTTTTTTGAGGTATGGCTGACATGTTTAAATCCTGACATGTTTAGGGATATATATTTTTTAATTGTGTTGTTTTATTTCTAAAGAGTTTTAATATTTTTAAACTAATATTGTTGTATATTTATAGTTATGTTTGCTATTTATTTTTAAAAGTTTCATAGAATAAGTGCATCGATGCATACATAAATCGAATTATTTAGATGTAGTCGCGGCGGAGTATACATACCTCTACTGACTTAAACAGGAATATACATACATTGTATATACATACATTGTGTACATACATTGACTGACATAAATAGAGATAGTCACAATAGAGTGTACATACACTGAAGACTTAGATTTAGGTAGGCATTCTTTAAAATAAAAGAAAATATTTTAATATTTATTTAAATAGGGTTTATAAATTAATCTAATTTTATAAAAAAATTATTATGTAAAATTACACAAGATTTTTAGGTGAAATAGTCAAAATATTTAATAATAATTTGTGTTTAAATATGTGCATACAACTGAGAAAAAAATAGTTGTTTGTGTGTGAAAATAATGTCTACCTTTTTCAAAACATTGTTATTAACTTAAAGCACTTTTTAAGAGAAAAAGTTATTGTATGCTACTTTATTATTTTTTTTTAATAGCTGCTGGTTTTGGTCTAATAGGTCTGTAATAAAAAATATAATTGATAGGTCTGTAATAAAAAATATAATTGAGAAAAAAATTAACTGAAGTGACAGTTAGACAACCCTCCCTGATGTGGTGGACTTTTAATAACACCTTATCATAAAACTAATGTAATCAATGAATGAGATATTAAAAACATATCATCAAATACAAAAATTCAATTATGAATTGAACATTCAATCTTTAATGATTAGAACACAGACCTGTTTAGTCTAGTTTATGCAGGTTTATGTTTTTTTTATAGGAGGTGTGTTTAAACTATATTTTCTAATACATAATATAAACTATATTTTCTAATACATAAAGACACCCCATATTGATTATATTATAATCGACATGATTCTATAAATTGAAACCTATTAAAACCTATCAAGAATTTTTATAAAAATGCAAGTAATATTTTTTGAAATGCTATACATGATTTTGAAATATACCTTATCAAGAAGAGATGCGATATGGTATGGAGAAGTTGCAGCCATTTTTAAAGAAAGATTTGAAGAAGCAACTCTATACAAACGCAATATAAAAAACAAAGTTTTGAATCCCCATGCGCCTCGAAATTTTAATTGCTTTTAGTCCAACTTGAATTTATGGAGGAAAACATATACAAGTAAAGTGTACAACAGGTCCGAACTACAAAAAAATGAAACTCCGAAATTCGAAACAAAACAAAACTGAAACAAAATTGTTCGAATTAGAGCGGAAAATCTTTTGATTCAAACCAGCCTTAAAAAAATTGTAATTTTGAAACATCAAATATTATTATTATTTAGATTCATTAAACACCCACTATACAAATAAGGTAAATTAAGAGTTTCATACAAGATAAATACAAAAAATCTTGGAATTTTTTTTAACGTGATCATCTAGGAATATGTTTTTCAAGAATGTCCTTGAAGATAGTTCTCTGCTCTTTTAAGTTCCAGCACTCAACTGCACATTTTAGAGTTTGAAGATCCGTCTCAGGAATTAAATTTTTGAGGCCGATGATTTTTTTTTTTTTTTTTTTTACTTTCCATTATTGTCTCCAGATTTAGTTCATGATTATTGCACAAGCTTTTGATACTATCTAAAAAATGTTGTGAGGCTGTTTCGTTTTTCAGCTGCAACTTAATCATATCATATGTCATTTTATTGTTCATCAGGCAAATAAATAAGTTTAACTTGTTTTGTTGTATAATAATTGATATATCTTCAATAAAAAATAAGGTATGAATATAATTTTTGCTATGTTTTGAAACATCGAGGAGTGATTTAAGTGCATTTCTTCCAACTATATCAAGCTTTTGCATTAACATCTTTTTATGTTCACACAGCTCAAGACCATAAGTTAGTGTTGGAACAGCTAAAGTTTTATATAACTGAACAATGGAGTTTGGGTGAGCAAAAGGGATTCCTGATTGAATTAAGGTTTGGATTACCGTCCGGAAATTAGATATTCGGTGATCAATGTTTGATTTATTAAGTGAGGCAAAAGGTGAACTTTTTGTATCCCATGTAAAGCCTAGATGACTAAGTTTATCATGAAGTTTTATTTGTTGGTGGTTGAGAGTTATTGTGCAGTTTTTAATTTGCTTTTTTCCGGTGAGCAGGAACTCGGTTTTGTTAGCATGCAAATTTATGCAGTTTTTGTGTGTGTAAATATTACATATATAATAAGCTTTTGTAGGCCAGAGAGGGTGGAGCTAAGGAGTATAATGTCATCAGCATATGCTACAACAGCCGTATAGTTTCCATTGATTGATGTACTTACGACGCTTTCGTTTTGTAAGGTTTCTAGTAGGTTTTGAGTATAAATGTTATACAAATAAGGCGAGATATTAGATCCCTGTCTCACCCCTTGAGTTAGATAAAAAGGATATGATTTGCAATCTAGATAAGAAACAGAAGCACTGCTTTCATAGTATAATGACGATATGGTATTAAAAATATACAGAGGAAGTTTTTTTATCATTGTACAGTCTCTCAGACAGAATGTCCCAGTTGCAGCTGTCAAACGCTTTTTCAGCATCTAGGGAACAGAGATAGACAGGTGAGTTTTTGTTGTTGTAGTGTTTAATTATTTCACTAATAACAAATTCAGCGTGTAGGGTTGAACTATTTTTAGAGAAACCGAATTGAAGAGGATGAAACTCTTTTCTTTCTGGACAGATTAATAGAATAAGATATTTTATTAGTTTCGTAAAGATTGGAATGATGCTAATGTAGTTATTTGGATCAGTTAAGGATTTTTATACGATTTAGCAAGTGGTATTATAAGTGATGTAGACATTGATTTTGGGGTCTGTCCATGATTAATAGAAAAGTTAAAAATTTTCTGAGCCATTCTGTTAGTGCTTCACAGCTCGCATTCTTTAAATGCTCCGCTGATATTCCGAAGGCGTCCTTGGATTTGTTAAATTTAAGGCGAGAAATAACCATTTTTTTATTTTCATCCGATATTATTACCTCGTCAAATTTTGTGCAAGGTATAATTTTTAAATTTGTAGAGGTATATGTGATTCCTTTAGAGTTTAATCAATTTTCAAAACTGTAGACAAATTCTTTTGTAATTGAGTATTTATCTTTTTTATCATTTATGATATACAATTTCGAATTTGCATCTTTTTTTATATTTCTGAAACTTTTCCAAAAGTATTTAGGATTTGTATTTTTTAACGTTTCGATTTTTATGTATTCTTTGTACAGGTTTTTATTTTGAGCATTTTTTACAGCATTGCGGAAATTTTTTTGTGCCATCCGGTATCGAATAATAATTTGCGAGTTTAAGTTTTTAACGAAGCCAGCTTCCCACCATTTTTTAAAATAAAATAAAAGGACATTTTTACTACGGCTTAATTCGGGTGTCCACCAGGATTTTGAATGCAATGACGGTGTTTTCATGGATAAATATTGACTAACTGCCTCAGATACCGATTTTGTAATAACAGTATATACTTTGATAAGTTCCTCATCGTAATTGTCATTCGTAAAATTGTGAAAATTAAAATTAGTATTTAAGCGATTATTATATAGTTGTAAAAAATCATTGTTATTCCAGGCATAATTTGGAATGCTGTACTTGTCTGAGTTTTTATGATTGTTTTCTTAAGAAGATTGTCCAATAATTTCAACTTCAATCGATACTTGTAAATGATGATCACTCATGTTTTGAGATAAAAAAGGAATTACGAAACAATTAGAACAAAGAAGAGACGTATACTTTGAGGAAGCTATGTGATCTATGTAAGATGCGTTTGGTAATGTATTATGGTGATACGTTATCTTAGGTCCAGAGCCTTTTGTTACGTCCACTAATTCAAGCTCATTCGACTTTTTCTAATTCAAGCTCATTCGACTCATTCGAAAATTTGATAAAACTACGGAGTAGTTATTTTTCGTAGAGCTAGCTTTCTTTAATGAATCATATATTCCGTGAGGAAAAGATTGAAAGTCGCCAAGGACAATAAATTCAGCAACGCCGTCGTAGTTATTAATAACACCTGAAATTATATCCAACTGACTTTTGTAATCCTCCAGTGATGTTTGATTATTGCGCGACGATGAAAGATAAACGCCAATAATAATAATATTAGTCTGATTTTTTTTAAGATTTATTGCAAAGATATGATCATCTTCATATAGAATAATAATGTTTTGAAACAAATGTTTCCGAACTATAAAAAGCGTTTCCGCCAAACGGTCGACCCTGCTCATGTTTGTTAGCCTGGTGGAAGAATGAAGAGTGAGTATTTTTATAGATATTTTTTATTATGAAATGTTCTTTTTATTATGAAATTTTCTTATATACAGCGTAGCGACAAAAAAGCCTCCACGCAAAATTTTAATCCGGGCCCCTAAATTACTTCTTTGCCCCCCTCTTCCTTCCTTTTTCTTGACAAAAATAATTCATGAAAACAAAAACCTTATTTTTAAATACAACTTTGATTTAATTGAATAGAAACCAGTATGTGACACTAAACAAGTCTAGTAAGTAAAAAATCTAATGAAAGTTATTTTCTTGTCTTTATAGCTGCAAATTAGCCTTTAAATTATACCTTGGTCTATAAATTATACCTTGGCCTAACACCTTTTAAATTTAATTGAGCTGTTTCAGTTGCAATTAGGTCTAGTGCAGACAAAATGATTTGCACCATTGTTGTCCTTAAATTTGTTTTAATGTGCTTAAGGATTTTTGTACAGTTGCTACGCTAATGGGTAATGTCAAATATATATAATTGTTGCTATTATACTTTTAAATGAGCAATTTATATCATAATATGTTATTGTGGACACTGGTAAAATGCAATAATGCGGAAATTTTCAATGTTTAAAATGTGCCGAAAATTTTTCTCAACCCTAAGCTGCCCCACCCAAAACACTTAGTCAATGATGGTAGATTCAATTTTCTTAGTCTTTCCCAGTATTAAAAATGTCGTAAGCTGAAGGTCCATTTTGTTGCTTTGCGTTGAATAGATTTATTTCAAGGTTTTATTAGTTTTTAAAAAAAGAAGCCCAAAAAGACACTAAATTTAGGTTTTGGTCTATTAAACACTTTATATAACTTAAGAGTCATTTTTTCATCAATGAAAGTGAATATCTTTTTGAATACCAAGAATATGTAAGGATTTTGAGATAACTGTCGAAAATGTGTGCTCCACTTGGCGTTACATAAAATAATGACTCCTAAATTACGCCTTTTAGTAGAGCATTTTAGGGATTGATTTATTATACATTTTTATTTTGTTTCTCATTTATTACAAAATATCTTAATTTTAACATAAGCCTGTTTTGAGGTAAAGAATCGACGCTTTGGTGAAATCGAGATTACATCAATAAATTGGTGAAATACTATAGAAGATCATATACTATCAAAAGTTTCTATTAGATTAGTAACGCATAATTTATGATAAAGAAAGCCATATTGATTTGCAGAGGGCATTTTATTATCATTAATGTGCTTAAAGATTTTGGTCTTATAAGTAATTTGACAGGCAACAGAGTTTAGTGAGTTGCAGGCAACAGAGTTTAGTGAATTAGGTCGATAGTTTTCAGCAAGTAATTTGTCTCCCGTTTTTATAAAGACCGCGCTAAAATTTGCCTAATCCTAGAAAATGAGTGTATTCCAGAATTAAAGAATTCAGGAAAGATTTTTTTAAATGCAAAAAATATTTATAGGGGTTTAGATTGGTAAGTTAATAATGTCTGAAATAGAAAAACCTAAGTGGTTATTATAAGTTCATTCAGGTTAGTATCACTTTTTTAACGATTGAAAATATTCAGAGGGATATTAATAATATTTATTTTTTATGTGCTCTTTTTGCTTTAGATATTTCAGCTTTTACGGAAAGATTAAGAAGATAGCAGTTTACTATAAGTTTATTATTCTTCCATTTAGTTGAGCAGTTGATATACAAAGCGGATTTTTTTTTCTCAAATTAGGTTTTTAATATGTGAAGTAACCATGGATCATACTTTTTCTTTGTTTTATAACCTTGGGAATAAAATATTCGTAATCAGTACAATTGTTAGAAAATAATAAATTAAATATTTGATCCGCGGTTTTATGGAGAAACAAAATATTCTAGTTGATTGATGAAATAAAGTTTGATATTAAATCGTAATCACCTTGGCTGTAACTAAACAACTGAGATTTACTTTCGGGAAACGATTTTGAAATTAAAATTCCTCAATTACTAAAGCGGCCCTTAGTATTATTACCTAATATAGCATAAGGAAACATTTTTACAAAAGAATTACTGCTGTAGGTAAATCTTAAGTCCAACATATGGTTTGAACAACCGTAGGGTGTTCAAATCATATGTTGGACATAGGAAATGTGATATGTTAAAATTACCGACGATGAAGCAGCCATTATAGGGCTTCCTAATTAAGTTATGAGCTAAGTTAAAGGTTCAGCGATATATTATATTAAATTAGTATCATTTAGTCAATGTATAATCCAAATAAGAATGTGTATATTGTTAACTTTTACAGATACCAAAACTTGTTTGAAAAAAGTTTTATAGAACTAATTAAACTCATGAGAGATAAATACATTAGTAATGAAGATAGCCTCACTGCCACCTACACGTCCGTCTTCGCAATTTTATTTTAGAGTGAGTTATTGTTTTAATACAATAGCTTCACTATTATACTTTGCTTTGAAAACATCATACTTACTACTTAATTAAATTGTATATTTATAAGTTATTACAGTTTGTTTTAATTTTTTAGCTATAAAAAAAAAAAATAGGTATATATATGCATATATATATATATATATATATATAGGTATATATATATATATATATATATATATATATATATATATATATATATATATATATTATATATATATATATATATAAATGTATATATATATATTTATATATATATATATATATATATATATATATATATATATATATATATATATATATATATATATATATATATTTATGTATAATATACACTATATATATAAACATATATATACACTTCCGGCAATTAATTTGAGACCAGCGGTTAAAAACGATATTTACATTTCAAAAATAAATATATCTGATTATCATATTTGCACTTCTTTATTTTTGGATTAAAAATAAATAGAGCACAATAAATAAGTGGATAGAATAGGGTATGGGCATTTTTGCACCCAAAAATTTGCTTGTGTACAAAAGTGTATGTGCTAAGTTCTTATAGCATAAAAGACAATACAAGTATTATTTTTAGCTGTTACTTAATTTTGATTACCCAAAGCACAAATCTAAACTTTGTACAAATTACCTGAATCAACTAGTAAAAAAATCCTTACTTTAATAGACTGGTCTGCGCAGTCACCAGACCTTAATCCCATTGAGCTTCTTTAGGATGAAATAGACCGGTAGGTGAAGAAATTCCAAGTAAAATCTGAGAAACATTTATGGGAGTTACTGCAAAAGGCTTGTAATGCTGTAACTATGGAGATTTTAAACAAATTTATCTTTCGTATGCCAAGAATATGTGAAGCAGTAATGAAGAAACGTGGTGGTTATTTTGATAAACGCAAAGTTTGAAACTTGTGCAAAATAATAAAGACCTTATAATTTAACTTTTTAATGTTTGTTAAGTCTTTTTATTTGTTAAGAAGTATTTGTGAAGAAAACTAAACAAAGTATATTTCATGAATTAATTTGTAGTTTCTTTATTCACTGAGATCGAAAGAAAATATAACTGATATATTTAATTGATTTTTAATAGAATTACTATTTTCTCATCACTGGTCTCAAATTAATTGCTGGTAGTGTATGTATATTTATAAATGAATATATATATATATATATATATATATATATATATATATATATATATATATATATATATATATATATATATATATATATATATATATATATATATATAAGGCCGGCGCGATAGGGGTGTGTGTGTGGGGGGGGGTGACACCCCCCCATCAATGATTTTTAGTCGGCAAACTGGACCCTTAGTCGGCAAATTGCACTCTTAGTCGGCAAATTGGACTCTTAGTCGGCAAATTGGACCTAGTTAGTCGGCAAATGTGGACCCTTTCGATATAGGTTAGACAGTCGGCAAATGTCGTCATGACAGTCGGCAAAGTTTGACTACACTATATGGATATATATATATATATATATATATATATATATACATATATATATATATATATATATATATATATATATATATATATATATATATATATATATATATATATATATATATATATATATATATATATATATATATATATATATATATATATATATATATAATTATAACTTTCAGTGCAAATGTTGTAACAAAAATAGGTTAATGTTTTTTAAACCTCATCGACCACCACTTTCCAGTTAACCACAGACTCCGTAAAATATTTAATAGAAACACAATCAAAATAAGTTATTCCTGCATGCCAAACATAAAATCCATTATCAACTCTCACAATTAAAACGCGTTACATGAGGAAGCAAAAGTTAATAAAAAGACATGCAACTGCATTGATAAATCCAAATGTCCAATGAACAACCATATATTAATGGTTTTTACCCCTCGATGGTATTAATGGTTTTTAATGGTATTAATGGTATTAATGGTTTTTACCCCTCAATAACTGCAGATATTTTAGATAAAACAGTTGAATTTGCAAAAAGCCACACAGTTATTCCTAAAGAAACAATTCGCATAATAAAACATTGTAGAAAAACCTTACTTTATTTTAATAAAGAAATTTGGAAAAAGAAAAACATACATAACTGCTTTGATGTAACATTGGGCAGTTATGATGGAGCAGAAATTTGTGAATTTGTTGGATTATATATTTTAGATTTATTAAGTAAAATAATCAATATAAATGATTTAGGCCTTTATCGCGACGATGGTTTAATAGTAATGTGTAAAAAATCTGGTCCACAGCTTGATAAAATTAGAAAAAATATTATAAAATTTTTTTAAAATATTGGCTTTCAAATTGAAATAAACATAAATTTAAAAAAATTGTGAACTTTCTTGATGTCACATTTAACCTCTCGGAAAATACATATAAGCCTTTCAAAAAACCAAACGATGAATTATTGTATATTAATATTAACTCAAATCATCCACCCCAAATCTAAAACAAATCCCGATTTCAATTAATAACAGGCTTAATCAAACCTCCTCTAATGAAAATGTATTCAATTCCTCCGAACAGATATTTGAAGATGCAATCTTTTAAAAATAAAAAGTATTCAAAAGACAGCATGCTGTCAAAATATATATGGGAATTAAAAGATAAAAATATTGATGATTTTACACTGAATTGGTCCATCCTTAAAACAGTGCCTGCATATAACAATATTTCCAAAAAAATGCATACTATGTCTACAAGAAAAGTTTGAAGTAATTACACACACAAACCAAGAATGTTTGTTAAACAAAATATCGGAATTGATTTCTAAATGCAGGCACGAAAATAAGTTTCTCCTAAAAAACTATAAAAATAAGTGAGCTCAAATAATAGTTACATTAACTCCCCTTTGAAAAAAATATATTATTTTTTAAAAAAGCTTAAGTAATCATTTTTTACAAAAGCTTAAGTAATCACAAGAATTCTTTTTACAATAGTGTCAACAAATTACACAAATGTGTGAAAAATTGCAGTAGTTAAGAGATGTGACTTCCTGTAATTTAATTTTTGGTATAAATTGAAGTTTTATTAATTTGATCATTCATTTCTGATGAGTCTTTATTAATGAAACACAGTGTTAAATGAGAAAAAGTTTTGCTAAGTGATTTTCTACTAATTTGTAATTGCTCTGTTCTTTTAAGAACATTGAACACTCTTTTTGTAGAATACATTTTAAATTGTTTAAATATATATATATTATATATATATATATATATATATTATATATATATATATATATATATATATATATATATATATATATATATATATATATATATATATATATATATATATATATATATATATATATATATATATTATATAAATTAGTAGAGAATCACTTAGAAAAATCATCATGTGGTTGTGGCTGTTTTTTTGCTGCTGGGATTGCAAAGATAGTTTCAAATTCTACAGATTTAGATTGTCG
>NC_061167.1:41034666-41084666 GCF_022113875.1 Hydra vulgaris | reverse complement strand
TCTTTGTTCTATTGGTGCTTCACCAAACAATGTTTCCATAATTAAGATAGGAATGAATAAATGAGTAATATATGTATTTCAAACATGATTGATCTAAGTATGGTTTTACTTTATAGAGTAATCCGATATTTTTAGAAATTTTATTTTCAATCATGTTTATGTAGTCTTTCCAATTTATGCTTTTATCTAATTACACCTAGAAACTTCATTGAACATTCTCTTTTTTACGATGTATTCTCCAATAATAAGTTTTGGAAGTGCAATAGGGATTTTATCTTTTTTATGGAGGCGATGAAAAATAGTATACTTGGTTTTAGTTAAATCAATTCAAATTTTATTCATATTTAACCCTTCGGTTAGTTTTAGAAGTTCAATGTTGGCCGTTTTAAATAATGTTGTTATATCACTATGATAATAAAATAAATTTGTGTCATCAGCAAATAAGATAGAATCTAGAATATTAGAAGCTTTGCTTAAATTATTAATATAGATTAAAAATAAAAGTGGTCCTAATATAGATCCTTGAGGAACCCGCAAGTAATTGTCATATTGTTAATTTTTTCATTGCTGAATGAGATATATTGTTTTCTATTAGGTAAGTAACTTTTGAACCAAGCTATATTTATATTTTTGATTCCATAGTTTTTTTATTTTTTAATTAAAAGACTATGATCAACAGTGTCGAATGCCTTACTAAGATCTATGAAAACACCTAAAGTGAACTTGTTTTTGTCAAAACCTTGAAAAACAATCTGAATGAGATGAAGAATGGCATAATCAGTAGAGTGCCCTGTTTTGAAGCCAAATTGTTTGTTATAAATAATATTATTTTTTTCTAAAAATGAGTATAATTTGTTATACATGGTGCTTTCTAATATTTTCGAGAAGCAAGGAGGTATGGAAATAGGTCTATAGTTTGAAATATTAGTATCATCTCCAGATTTAAAAACTGGTATTACGCTTGCAATTTTAAGTTTTTTGGAAAGATTCTTTGTTTAAACAAAAGATTAAATATTTGCAAAAGAACTTTTTTAATATAGAAAATACATTCAATTACAACATTACTACTAACATTATCAAGTCCTTGTGCTTTGTTTAATTTTAATGAACGCACAGCATCTAATAATTTTTTTTCAGTTAAATCAGCATTTTCCATTATTGATTTGCTAGTTGTCAAGTATTTCTCCTTGTTAAACTCACTGTGTTTTAATTTTGATGCTTTTTTTACCCCTCTGCTCAATAATTATGCGCATAAATTAGCAAAATTTAGGAAAAAAATTGACCTTTTTTAAACAAGAATTTCTTGAGAACCATACATGTTCATCAAACCAAATTTTATAAGTAGTTTTATATATGTTCAATTCGCTTGAATATTTGTAGAGCACCTAAAGATTCCATACTTCCTGAGCTACCCTTATGATTAATGTTTGATCTTCCAGTTCTCGTAAGGTGGAGTACCTATCTTCTTAAACATATCTTGCAGGGGTAACAACTTTTTGTTTTCAGCAGCAGCATCAATACAATTTCCATGCAATATTGCTTAGACTATACTATTTATTGAGAAGTATCCTCTGCGCTGCCATGAATCTAAACTAACAGTAACATTGACAATTGATGATACATCATAATTTTCAACAACAGGGTTGCCACTGTAATATTTAAAGTTTTTCCATGAGTTTTCCTGAGTATTATCTTAGTAAAGAACATTTTCCCCTGAGTCTCTTTAAGTTCCCTGAGTTTTCCTCAACCTTTCTATATTCTTTCCTTTTCATCAACAAGATTATTATTTTACTTAATTAAACACAATTTTAGTATTTGACAAACTAAAACTTTTACAACAACACCTACAACTTGCAAACTTATTATTATATGTATTAGCAAAACATTTTTGAAAAAAAAACTATTGTAAAAAATTTAAAAAAATATATTTCCTCTGAGTTTTCCCTAAATTTTATGAAAATTTTAAAAAATCTCTGAGTTTTCCAGGTTTTCCCTGGGATTCATGCTATTTTCAGGTATGCCAGGTTTTCCAGGTTGAGTGGAAACCCTGAACAAGTTCTTCATTGCGTATCTCTGAGGCTTTGTTTTTACTCACTCTAAGGGTTTCAAAGTAAACAACAAGAAGTTAATTATTAATGTTATGGTATTCACGTTTAGTCATACGAAAGGCATATTCATTATATAACAAAAAGTATTAGTTGCTATGTATCCTTGCCCAATTTCTTGATAAGCTAACACAGTACATAGGTTAACACATTACATAGGTTAACACAGTACGTAGGTTAATTTTGAAAAGCTAACACAGTACATAGGTTAACACAGTATGTTACTATGTAAGTTAACACAGTTATAAAATCTCTTTAATTTTTTACCTTTGATTACTTCATTTTTATTTTCTCTTCATTTTGAAGTTAAAAAAATTCATCGTCCAGGTAAAATCTTGAGAATTTACCTGAATTATTTACGTGCATAATTATATAAATTATATAAATTATAAATATGTTACGAATATAATTTACGTGTAAGAAAGACCCTCTTTTTGAATAATATCGTGTACAATATATAATTATATCGTGTACAATATTGACGAATAACATTCTAGAGCATCTTTCAATTGCTTTCAACAAACTTGAAAATAAATATATGAGTATATTATTGTATTACACTCTTTTTCTATATAATAAAGTTTTCTACATCTAGATAAGTTTTTTTTTATCCAGATAACGATTAACTTACATTGTTTGATGAATGTGCAGACAAAACAGTTTGTTGTAAAGCATGTGAATTATTTAGAGAATCTTTTTCTTATTTATGAAATTTTCTTTTCTTTACTCTTGCTTTAGCATATTTATTTTTTTGAACTTATTTATCAGGAAACTTATCAAAAACGACCCATTTATGAAAGAAAATTTTGTTAAAGAGTAATTAAATATATCTAACAGAAACCAATATGAGGTTTCAGTTTATGGATATTAGATCGAAAACCAATAAGAGTTCTTAAAAAACAATTAAGTCATAAGCTCACAAAAAAACTACATAAATTGGACATGTATTTCTCAAGATATTGCAAGAAATACATCTCCATGGGCCGTTGCTAGAGCACTTTATTTTTTAGTACCAAATCTATTAAGGATAATTTAGGCCTTTTGATTTTTTTTTTTTTTAATAATATAAGAATAGATATAATAAATTAATGAAAATTGTAAAAGCTGAAATTTTGAAAAAAAAAATTTTTTTAGCCTGTTTATTTTGATGATGATAATTTAGTTTTTTTCCTATTGCTTCTTTAATCACTAAATACCACGAATAAAATGAATAAAATACCACGAATAAAATAAAATAAAATACCACGAATAAAATGGTTAAAAGCTACGTTTTTTGAGTATCGCCTTTAAATTTTATTATTTTATTTGAATAGTATAACTTCTTTGAAAGTTTGATAATTGATTCAAAGTAACCTTTAAATATTTTATACCTTTTCATAAAAAAGGTATAAAATATTTAAAGGTTCTTTTTTTCAGCAACACTTCATACAATCGTTTTTTTTTTTTTTTTGTTTTTTTTTGATGATTTTATTATTTCTGGTGTAATCCAAGGGTTTATAAATGTTTTAGTTTTAATAATTTTTGTTACCACCGGGAGAGCTTTATCATAGTGTTTTTTGAATATCCGAAGAAAACTGTTATAAGCAGTGTTTGTGTTTTGTATTTGCCAAATTTCGTCGCAAATTATGTGCAATTATAAATATTGGAAAATAATTCGATATAACGGGTGACAACTAAAAAATGAAACTGGATTTAAAGACACATATCTCGTTTAAGGAATAAGATTTTGAAAATTGGAAAACTGTTTTAGAAGGTATTTTTATTCTAGTTTTTAAATATTTTATGTGATTTTATTTTTTATAGAAAAATGAATGAAAAAATAAATTCGAAACAAGAAGAGGGTAGAAAACGTGTGTATGAATTTTATTTGAATTACAAAAATGCTGGTAAAAAGTTCACTTATGACCACTTTAAAGTTGAGAATATACCTAAAAGTACTATCTACAAGATAACTAAACGTGCTGAAAGTGAATCTGGGTACCAAAGAATTCAAGGAAGTGGAGTAAAAGCTAAAAAAATGACCAGGACAAACATTGAAAGGCTCAAACTCATGTTTGACCGTAAAGACTGAGTTTCTCAACGACAGACAGCTAAAAAGTTCAACTGTACTCAGCAACACATTAGTAAAACATCAAAAAAAAAGAACAAATATTAAATCAAGAAAAAAAAGGACGATTCTAAAACGCTCTGACCAGCAAAATGCAGTAGCTAGAACTAAGTGCAGTCGATTGTGTCAGAAATTCAAAAATCGTAAACCAATCATTGACAATGAGTCTTATTTCATGTTAAATCACTCCAGTATCAATGGAAATGATATATTTTATACTAATGATGTAAAATCTACTCTATCTACAGTTATATACCGAACAAAACAAAAGTTTCAAAAGAAATTAATTTTATGGATTGCTTTTTCTGAAAATAGAATTTCTCAACCTTGTTTTGTGCCAAGTGGACTGGCTGTAAATTAAAAAATCTATTTAAACAAATGTATTAAGAAGAGACTTATTCCATTCATCAATAGGTATCATTCAGATGGTGCATATGTATTCTGGCCAGATTTAGCATCATCTTACTATGCAAAAACAGTAAGTATGTACCTAAACAAGGAAAACGTGCATTATGTTGAAAAAGCGGATAACCCTACAAACTTGCCAGAATGTCGCCCTATCGAAAATTTTTGGAGTATTTTGAAAAGCCTTTTCTACAAGAACAACTGACATGCAGAAAATCTTAAAAAATTACGTTCTAGAATCAAGTATTGCCTTAATAAAATTGATATTGAGCTCATACGGAGACTAGCTCAGTCTATACCAGGCCTAGTTGATAAAGTCAGAAGAAATGGTTTAATTGAGAACAACTGATTATATATTTAAAAACTATAATAAAAATACTTTCTATAACATTTTTCCTTTTTGTTTTATCTTATTTCTTTAAAGAGATATGTGTCTTTAAATCCAGTCTCGTTTTTTAGTTGTCACGCGTTATCAGATAATATTATTCCAGTTTTTATTTTGCTTTTTGTATTTTCAATAATTATTATTTAATCAATTGAGGCTTCACTATTCCTAGTAATTCGTGTTGGTTTATTTATTGTTGGAATGAAATCATTTTGAAATAAGATGTTCATAAAATTCTTATTTGTGTTGTAATCGAGCACATTATAAATTATAATGTGGGGGATTTTAATTGTAATATAATTAAAATCTCCCCACAAAAAAGACACATTTGCCACATAAAATTTTATTTTTAATTAAACTTTTAAAGTGTTTTTTAAAAAATTTGTTCTTTCCAGATGGCGGTCTGTACACAACATGTTCAATGATGTTTTAGTGATTTTATTTATAACTTCAATCGTTAATGATTCGCGATCTTTACTAACTACACTAAATTCGATTAACGGTTTAAAATTTAAAGAGTTGTTAACAAATCTTGATATGCACTCAGCAGTTCTCCAACTTTATCTTTAAAGTCGGAAGCTTCGTGTGATCCTAGAAAATTTTTCCGGATATCTTTAAAAACATTCCATGCTCTGTGTTCTTTAGCATTTAGTTTATTGCGTCATTTGAAGAACTCGAACTTGTGGGCCAACAAATATTCTTTTATAAATCTTTTATAAATTCTTTTATAAATCTCCTTTACTCTGGCATCACTTAAAGTTAGAAAACTTTGACGCACATATTTAAACCCATTGGTCTCTGGATCCATGCCTTTGACAATGTTTTTATAAATCCAAGTTTTATATTAAGTGGTGGCAGAAGAATGCTTTCTTGATCAATCAGCGGGTTAGATTTAACACTGTGCTGTCCTGGAGTAAATTTTTCAAGCGAGGGCTAGTTCTTTTTCACGTAGAATTCCTATGTTGCCAGGCTGTCCCACAAACATAAAAACCACATGTATTTCGTAAAACTACTCTGCATGTCTAACAGTAAATCATTTATTTTAAGATTGCCACATATTTTCCATTTGTACTGATCATACTTAATTGCATTCAGCAGTATAGCCATGTTTTCGTAAGATTCCTTCAAGTGTACTAGTGTGCAATTAAAAATAGCACGGCCTTTAGACAACGTTTACTGGAATCAATAAACGGACACCAATCATCACGGTTATGTTTAGCATCAAAAAGTGAAATCAGTCTTTCACTTAACCACTTTAAAACCCGTGTGGTCCCCGAATTAAACTATATTCATTCTGATTATATATATATATATATATATATATATATATATATATATATATATATATATATATATATATATATATATATATATATATATATATATATATATATATATGTATATATATTTATATATATATATATATATATATATATATATATATATATATATATATATATATATATATATATATATATATATATATATATATATATATATATATATATATGGCGATTTCAATTTTAGCCATACATCTTATGAGCCTATCAAAGTTAACAGTGGCATTGCAACTGTTGCTCACGTGAGAGGTTAGCGCCAAGGCGACATCAGGTTCCAGAAGTGTCAGATGAATGTCACTTAACTCAGCTTATCTTATCACCCAACCTATCGTAGTAGTCGACACGTCGAGCCTACTAGTACACTCGACCTTATTATAACAAAAGAGCCAGACCGTGTAATCTTCATTAAACAAGGCGATTCTCTTGGTGACACTCCAATGGGCCAAGCACACTGCTTCATCGAAGGCCAATTTACTGTTGCATGCCTCAACAATTCGCCAACATTGCCGCTAAAACCTTGACTCATTTGGAGTCGAACAAACTACGCAGCAATATCAGCACATATTGCAGCTGTTGACTGGGAAACAGTGTTCACTGGACTAAATGCAAACGAAGATTATCAACTTTTAGTAAACGTGTACAATGAAGCCACTAACACATTCCGTCAACTACCACTCCCTTTACAGGAAACCAGGAGCAATGGGTAACACCATAACTTATTGAGGCGGTCAAAGCTAAACGCACCTCTTGGGCCAAGTACATTAATGCAGGTCGAGATGCGCACAAATATCTTAAAATATCGCATCGTACTGCCTGCAAAAAAGTTAAAAAAAATGGTCAAAGCTGGTAGGCAGAAGTACCAAGAGCTACTCCTCAGGGATTTCGAAAGCAAACCTAAACGCTTACATGCATATATAAGAAGCAAGCAGAGCGTCAGTAACAACATAACATCGCTTGAAACAGTCAATAGCAACATCACAACCGATACCGGTGATATATGCGCATCGTTAAATGACTATTTTCAATCAGTCTTTGTTTTAGAGCCGAAAGGTTCAATGCCAGGCTTTAAAAGTCGTACAGAAGCAGTTTGTGTCATCGATACATCAATTTTCTCTATAGATATTGTACAAAAATCCCTAAACAGCCTTGATGAAAGAAAATCAACCGGCTACGATGGCTTACATCCACGGATCCTCAGTAAATGTTCAGCTACCTTTGCCAAGCCTCTTTCGCTTATCTATAAACGCTCGTTTGAAACTGGTGTAGTTTTGTATTTTTAAAATTGATGTAATACCTATTTTCAAGAAGGGGAGTAGGCTAAAAGCATCCAACTACCGGCCAGTCTCGCTCACTTCCATACCTTGCAAAATTATGGAAAGTATTTTACAAAAAAGAATAATGGAACACTGCGTTGCTAATGGACTAATTTCTCCTAACCAGCATGACTTTGTTCATCGTAAAGGATGCGTACCAAACCTTTTAGAAACTCGGGACATCATGACGGAAGCAACTCACTGTAGACACGCAGTAGACGTCATTTACACAGACTTTGCAAAGGCGTTTGACAAAGTACCACATAAACGCCTCCTTCATAAGCTGAAAGCGTACGGTATTCAAGGCACTCTCGTTGATTGGATTGCAGCTTGGCTAAACAATCGATGTCAACGAGTGGTTATAAACAGCATTACTTCTGAATGGAAAGCAGTCACTAGTGGAGTGCCTTAAGGCTCGGTCTTGGGCCCATTGCTATTCGTAATCTTTGTAAACGATCTGCCAGACAGAATTACTCATCATATGAAACTGTTTGCCGACGACAGCAAAATAATAGGGATAAAAAGGAAAAAAGGAGTCGGACAGCATCACTCTCCAAGATGACGTTGACAGAGCAGTGGAATGGTCACACATTTGGCTCTTGCATTTCAACGTTGAGAAATGCAAAGTAATGCATGTTGGGCGCGGATGTAACAAGTCGACGTACAAATACTCAATGTCTAACGTCGACGGCACCCGTCGTCCTCTCGAAAAAACCACAGTCGAAAGAGACCTTGGTGTGATGGTCTCGAATAATCTTAAAGTCAGACCACAAATAGAGTCAGCCGCATCAGTAGCAAATAGAATGCTAGGGCAACTTAAAAAAACATTTCGCAGTTGCAGTTTTTATTTATGGCGTACTCTGTATCTCACCCCCATCTTGAGTTTGCTGTACAAGCCTGGTCACCGCATTTAAAATCAGACATTAGCAGGTCCAACAACGAGCAACAAAAACAATATCGACTATTAAACACTTGTCCTATGAAAATCGACTTCAACGGCTTGGTTTAACAACTCTTGAAGAACGCCGCAAAAGAGCAGATCTTATCGAGCAATTCAAAATCATTTGTAAACTTGAGCTTGTCAGTTTTGTCGACCCGCAAAAATTTTCAAAAAGTAAAGATAAGTATATTTTAAGAGGCTACAACCATAAACTTAAACGTCAGATGGTAAAAAACTGTGAGGAGCGATATAACTTTTTTTCAAACAGAGTTGTCGCCCCATGGAATGCACTTTCGCAAGAAGCAGTGAACGCTCAATCCATCAACGCTTTCAAAAATAACATAAGAAAGTAACTTTATAGATACGACTGCTGCTTTGTCTGTAGCGTCTGTATCTCCATGTTCGTCAGCATAGAGGGGCCTGGTGTAGCACCTCTTCATCAAATTATAAATGGATTCTTGTATTTGTATTTGACCACTGAAATGAATAAATGAAAAAAAATATATATATATATATATATATATATATATATATATATATATATATATATATATATATATATATAAAATCATAATATAGTTTAATTCGGGGACCACACGAGTTTTAAAGTGGAGAGGCGCAGTCGTCAATTTCTATATCTAAAAAAATTCTGTACATCTAGAAGTTTCTTAAAAAAAATAAGGTCGTTAAGAAAAAAAGTGGGGGTGGGGAAGGCAGTGCCTAATGGCTACCCCCCTTCCTTGTCCAGGGGAAATTATTATTAAAAATTATTGGGAGTGGGGGTAATTAAATGTAGACGCCATTTTATAGAGGTGTCTTAAGAAGTTTGACAAGTTGTTGACAAGGGAGAGAAGGGAGGTAAAAGTTGCAAAAAAAATTGTTGACATAATTAATGGATAATCCCTAAGACAATGAGTTTTGTAAAAATTCTTTTTTTTTTCACTTATTTTTTGCAATTTTCATTTTCAACATTTCCAGGTATTTTTTTTAAAGTAACACATAGGCTAAGATTCTGACTTCAATAATGCGTAAAAATCGCATTATTGAAGTCAGAATCTTGGAGGAATTATTTCAATACCTGCAGTACTGCATCAAAGGGATAAGCCAGCAAAGAGCTTTAATATTTAAGCGAGAAAAGCAAATGACGAAAAACAGAAGACATACGTTGTATCACAAATTCAGAAACATTGTTTTGTGCTGCCCAGGTGGAATTAGGTATTAAAAAAAAAAGAACTTCTTCAAAAATGCAAAAGGAAGTTATTGACTCTGCAAAGCCGGCAAAAGTTATAACATATTCTAACGTTTTACAGGAAAACAAAGCACATCTGTCAGTATTAAGTGCACTGGCCGTGTTTGTTGAAGCTAATCTTTCCATAAGACAGAAATTCAGTTAGAAATTCTTGTAAAATACAATATCCTTGTATCAGTAGTCTGAAAAAGGAAAAAATTGATTGTTATCCGAATAAAGAATCTTATTGCATCACTGAAACTTGTATTGCAGTCAATTTACACGTTTTTTTTAAACCAATTGGTTAATTGGTTACACGATTGTTAATGTATTTAGAAGAAGTAGTACAAAATTTAAACAAAAAAGAAAGAAATTTAATAGTATAAAGTTGTAAATGGGGTTGCAACGGATCACATCAAAACCAATGAACAGAAATTTCTGAATAATGCTGATTTAATGCAAATTTATATTTCAGAGTTCTTTTGTAGCGCTTCAATTAACTTGTATGGAAGACAAAAAATTGATCTGGCAAAATCCAACTTTTTCTTCGCACGTTGTTGTCGCCCTATAAGAATTAAATTTGTCAAAAAATCTAATGATATAAAAAATGAAGAGATTAACTTTAATTAAAATATAATTATCTCATTGCATGATTTAATATTGACAGTTGGTGGGAATATCTTTTCAGTTAAACATAACATGATGCTCACTATGGTTGATGCTAAGGTGTGTATTGCAGCCAATCAAACAACTTCAACTGTGAGATGCTACATTTGCGGTGCAACATCAAAAAACTTTAATACTTTGACAATAAAAAAAGAAGTCAAGCCAGATACATTAAAGTTTAGGTTATCAACTTTGCATGCCAGAATCCGAATATTTGAAAACTTATTGCATCTATCCTATAAATTTCCTATTAAAAATGGCAAGTAAAATCAAAAAGCGAAAAGGGAATTGTTAAGCAAAGAAAGCTAAAAATACAACCGGGTTTTAAAAAAAACGTTATAATTGTAGACGTAATTAAGCCTGAATCTTGTAACTTAAATGATGGCAACGCTAATTAATATGTATAAAAAATTGTCGACAATATTAGCCGACGATTTTTTGCTGTCCCAAAGTTGGCAACTGAAATACTATGTATTAACTATAAGCTAATATATCGCCATAAAGTAATATTGGAAACAATATCAAGCAAAAACAAAGTTGATGTCAAAAAATTTAGGGATTATACTGTAAAAACTGCGATTTATATCCATGGTATTCAATAACTCCTACATTGCATAAAATTCTCATTCATGATTTTATTGCAATAGAGCATGCTTTGCATCCTATGGGTCAACCAACCAAAAAAGCAGCTGAAACGTGAAATAATTATTTTTGTCTGAACCACCAAAACAATCCAAGTAAGTTATTCAGAGAATCTTTCAACCTTGACATGCCTGATAGATTACTACTTAGCTCTGATTCTGTTTTAACTTGCATAAGAAAACTATCAAAAAAAGACATTAAACCATTTTTAAAAGAAACCTTGGAGGTTCTACTTTCAGCTGAACCTTTAAACCTTACTGATATTGCTGACTCAGATGAGGAATCCTTAGAGCAAACAGAGATATCTTCTGAGAAAGAACCCTAGTTTTCGAAATCATTCGGTTAGTCAAATAGCGCATTTTTCATAGTAGTTATTTTGAGTTAAAATACAAAATACTCTAAATAAACAAATTGTTTTTTCTTTTAATATTTCCCATAGCTTAATAAGAGGAATAATATTGATGTTTCTTCCCGATTCTTCAAAACAACACTAAACCAATGTTTTAATTTCAATGCAGATTGAAAGTTAGAATAGTGCAGTGAATAATAGGGTATATTATACTTTCAAAACTTTTGATTTTTTATTTGCCTGATAATTTTTATGGTGCCACTATATGTAAATAATGACTTAGGGGGAAAAAAATTGAAAAAAATTTTTTTTATTCATACGGGATTGCAGTTTTCGGAAAGGTAAAATTGATAATTTATGCGTAAATGCAGGTTTAGGGGATTAAAATTTTTAAGTTATCGAAATCTGAAACCATTTAAATTTATTTTATACTTTATTGTATGATATGAAGCGTGAATAAATTTTTTTTTGAAAAATAAATATATTAGTGGGAAAAAGTGCGTTAAAAGATTAAAACTAGTGTTATAATATAATAAGACGAACAAATTTAAAACAATCACACCTTTATTGTTTGAATGACGTCATTTAAAGTTCAGACAATATTACTATAATAATTATTTATAATTAGATGGTTTAAGGGCATTCGATAAATTCTTAGAAATCGGAGGGGGATTGTACAAACACCATAACAGGTTCAGAAAAAGATGGAGGTTTTCTATCAAATCTGGAACAGTTAACCAGGAGCAATTATTCTGGTCTGACATTGTAATAAATTACCATTGAGGCATATACTGTTAAACTGCTTCAACTAACTCAAAGAATTGTTTTACTGGCCCTATTGGAAAGGCTCTATCTAAAGTTAGACATAACAAAATGGAAACATTAGAACCGTGGACATAAAAAAATGAAAATATTTGGCCGTGGCGCAGTGGTTAGAGCGCTTGCTTTATAAGCAGGAGATCCAGGTTCGAAACGAGTTTTGGACATATTTTGAGTCACGGTAAGGAAGGAGGCGTGAACTTCCTGGTTAAATGCACTACGGTAACATAAGCGGTAACAAACTGCGGTACTCTGTGACAAGACCGTTAGGTCTTCTTGGAGCACCGAAATAATAATTAAAAAAAACAACCTTTATAGCAGCTAGAATCTTTAATTAAACATCCTGAAAAATTCTCAAAACAATGTTGACAGGTGCAATGCTTTGTTGCAAGTTGGTATAACGTTTATCTACAGACTAAGCTGACATAATTCTTTTTAAAGCCAAGTGTAAAGATATTTGCCATAGCAGATGGCTTTAAAGAGTTTGGAAGGGACTCTAGCATTAATTCACATAGATAAGATTACTTTAATATATATTTCTTGAAGATACGCCTCGTTATTTACAATTACAAACTTGGATCGCGCCAAGTGCTCAGCTCGTGGTGTAGAAGGAAGCGTAAGAGAGCGAGACTTGCTACGCGTTCAGTTAAATATACAAAGTAAAGAAGCATACTGGCTGCTGCGTAAGCGAACTAACGCAACAGGCTTACCATAACAGATCGATCGCCACAGAAGCTTTCATTTTTTTCTATATGAATGAACCCACGTTTACTGGGGACGTTTTTAAAAGCTTCATTCAATCATTAAACGGGTAGCACAAGTATACTTTCACATGTAATATAAAATAAAAGTTAAGCACAGTATTGTTGATGTCTGTGCTACCAAGTGACAATGTTGTGATTGCTGAAAAGACAAGATAAGGAAATTCTAAACATTGCCACACGACACATTTAAAATAAAGCTTATTTTACCCACTTGGAATCCCTAGTTTGAGCTCTTTAATTAGGCTTAAATGAAGAAACGATGTTAAGATACACAATTAAGACAATACAAGGTATAAGAAAAACTTTGCACAAGAGACACAGCTGTAAGCTCTATTTAATGAAGCTTACAGCTGTGTATTGTAATCATGTTGCAAGATTTTACAACAGCATTTTGTTTAATTGTTAAATCTAAGAATTCTTATATTTCTTTAAATCTATTTATTCTTTTAGGATGTGTTTAATAGGGTTATCTCATACGAAATGCCGTTTCAATTACATATAGGAATGGCCTATACATATAATTTTTATTGGAAATTTTTAGGACATTTTGATTAGGGTAAATTTTAAGGTTTGACTAGTAAATTTAGTAAATTTCAAATCTTCAAGAAATGGATCCAGATCCAAACATTTTGTGTTATTTTGCAATTTTGAATCCGTATTTATTTAGATAATTTATATTTTAATTCTTAATTATTTATTGGTAAATCTGTATCTTTTAGATCCCGATCCAAATTTAAGCTAATATTAAGAGTGTTTGGATCCTGTATCAGGATACTTGGATTAAAGCATTATAAACAGAATAGTCATAACGCGACGTTAGAATTATCTTGTTCTATCTCCACTTTCTGAAAAAATTGAGTTAATGATAGTGTTGTATTCCTCAAAATAATGTCTTTCTACTGAATTGAAACCTAAGTTATTAGTGAAAAAGTTGCGGAAAAAACATAAGTTTAAACGCCGTGTCCTAAGGTTTTTGTTTTTTAAATCGTTTTATCTCAAAACTAAAAAATGTGGAGATAGAACATGGTAATTCTAACGTCGCGATAAAGCGATCATATAAAGCGGGTTATTAATATCATTAAAAATTAAAATTCTAATTGGTTTATCATTACCTCATTACAAAAAAAAAAAAAAAAAAACGAGGATAGAAATTGATATAGCTCTATCTGCATATAACGCTATCATATATAATTGATTGCAAGTTTAAAAATTAGTATAAAATAGAAAATTGTACACAAAACCTGTTCATAAATAATAAAAAAATAATTCTTTTTTCCTAAATTTTAAGTTGGCATTTTAAAAGCAATCTTCTACAAGTCATTGTTGAATTGTACACAACATACGTTTGACGCGAAAGTATTGTATGCATCATAGAAATTTAATAAATTTGAACGCAATCTCTATAATTTCTTTTAAAATATTTATGATTGTATGACCACTCCTTGCATTTAAGATATTCGTTCTCTTCTAGAGAAAACCACCTGAAAAAAAAAAAAGAATCATACAACTATTCATTACTTGTGACATGCAAACAAGATGATGATAAACACAAATCATACATTGGTATCCATATTTCTCCTGAACTGTGCATGAGTTTTCTTCTTTCGCGTTGAGCTTCTTCAAGCTTTTGTTTTTCGGCTGCCGCACCCTCTGAAAAAGAAATTTCATAAAACTAACTAATATTATTTAAAAAGCAGAAAAACGGATCTTTATAGATTTTTAGTATAAATAATTACCTATATCTCCATTTTCTAGACATCGCATATCCAAGCGATATCTGGAGTCGGTTGGTGCTATCTATGGTTAAAGTTTCACAGTATATTCAAAGTAGAAATAGTAAAAATAGCTATTAAGAAAAAATTGTTATTAATAAAATCTCTACTGGCAAAATTAAAAGTTTTTTATAAAAAAAAAAATAAAAATTTAAAACATTATTTTAAAAACTTACGACGTTTTCGTGTTCAGGCAAAAGTTCATTTAACCCCATAGCGAATTCTGTCATGTTGTACATCTAGAGTAACGATTATGACAATCAACAAAGATGTTAGCAATAAAAATAACGAACCTTAAAATCAATTAGCTCTAAAAACTTAATTATATTATTTTGTGGAGGGATTTTTAACCTTTAACAATTCACATACATAGAACAAAGACAAAGTTAAGGCAATTGAATCATAACTATTGATTGAGAAAATCAAAGAAAACTCATTGATGACTTGTTGGAAAGATATTTTTTGCTAGTTACAGAAAAAAATATTTTTTTATAACTTAAATAACTTTGAGGACTGGGTTCCAATTACCGTATTTGCGCATTTTTGACAAAATTTGTACTTTTTGATATTTAAAGTTAATATTTTTTTTAGATGATTAAAAAAAACTAAAATGCAATTGATTTCTTAAAGAAAAGAAAATTCAAAAGTTTAATTAGTTTACGGATTTGGTTCCTAGTGTTTATTGATTAGAAATCTAGTACTCAAAACATGTATTTGGTTAAATTTGGATTTTAAATAATGTTGATATAATGAAATTATTATCAAAGTTTCATAATTAACCATAAATAAATTTTCAAAGATGTCATCAAAATGATGTCATCAGATGTCATCAAAATAATGTCATCAGATGTCATCAAAATGATGTCATCAGATGTCATCAAAATGATGTAATAAGATGTCATCAAAATGATGTCATAAGATGTCATCAAAATAGTGTCATCGGATGTCATCAAAATGATGTCATCATATGTAGTCAAAATGATGTCATCAGACATCATCAAAATGATGTCATCAGATGTCATCAAAAAATCTCCTTTGGTTTTGAAAATGAGAACTATTGATCATGAAATCTGCTTGTATACTCATTTCCAACACAATCATAATTTTGGATGATGCAAATGATTCGGTTTAAGACACCAAGATCAAATGTACTTCCACAAGTGGTTTTGACTTAAAGGTGACGTTTAAAAGTTTTGTATGAATAAACTTATCTATTCCACACCGATCATTTCTATACCTATGATTTGTTTACTTCAATATTTTCATGTAAAATAATTCATTAAAAAAAATTGCTTTAAGAAATTAACATGTGCACACTTTTAGCATACATAGAGCTTATAAGAGATTTATAATTAGGTTTGTTTTTCTCCTAAACGCATATCATTGATAGCTCAGTGGTTTAGTGCACTGTCATCAGTGTTGTTTTGGAGAATTAAAGACCTCCCCTAATAAATTTTGAATATCTTGCTGTGCTTATAGCAATATTTATAGCAAAAAAATAATTGTATAGCAAACAAATTTCTAATTGTTAAAATAAAAATTTTCTCATTTTTATAGATTTATTATATACTATTGCTCTATATACTACCTGCAAACTCAACATATGCTAAAGACATTTACTTTTACAGACATTTGTACGCAACGCTATACAAATAGCAGTACTAAGAAGATCTTAGGCCATTAAAAACTATGGACTATAAAACGCTAAGGGATCATCCATAAATTATGCAACGCTAAATTTATTTTAAAAAAAGATCAAGATCTTCAGTTCTTTTAGGTGGTGGTTTTCATTAAACTTGATAAGCTACTTTGATTTTTTATTTAACATTTTTAAAAGATTTTTAAAATTCTTTTCAAAACTTGATGGTTTAACTAAATATGATTTTAAATTTTTACATTTCAGAAAAATTTACTTTTTATACTTTAGAACATTTAAAAAATTTACATTTTATACTTTATCTAGTTAGCAGTTAAATTATGTTAAACAGGAGTGTTCTATAGGTCCAGTAGTTGAGTTGAAGTAGTTGACACTGATAGCACTAACAATTTTGAACATGGCAATAACTTGAGATGTGTATGTAGATAGGTGTATATAGGTAGTGTAAATCTTTTTCTATATTTTGGTGTCTGCTGATGAATGTTTGATTTTTTATATGGCTCTGCAAGGGAAAATTTTGATCTTTTTTGTTTTGTTCATTAGTGAAATTTATCGTTGTGTAATTTATGGACAATCCCTTTAGAATAATGAAATTTAGCATTGCATAATTTATAGACAATCCCTTATTTAAAAGTTTAGATTAGGGATCAGCCAAAAAGTATATAAAAGTAAAAAATAATGGAGTATAATACTACTTTGATGGTTATCTAAATTCTGTTGTTATTGCGCACTCAGTTTAGAATGTTTAACAGGGGCATGGTTAAATAGCTTAACCCTTTCCGGCCCAACAGGACATATATGTCCCGGTTTATTTAAAACTATATAGAAGTTCAGCTTTTGTTTATATTCGTTTGAAAATAAATCAAAACATTTGTCACATAGTTTGGCAATACTTCAAAACAACTTTTTGTCCTATTCGCCGGTTTTTTGAGTTAACTTTTTAAAATCATAAAACAGTGACAATCAAAATATGTTGCTTCGGTTTAGTAAGCTACATTATATGTAGTTCTTTAAAGGATCATGCTATACCTTTGATACTTTTTTTATAAATTATTTAATCTTAGTAGAATAAAAATAAATACACTTTACATCTGCATTATGATTTTTGTTTTATTTTTTTTGGTAATTAGTTGTGGGACAAATATGCCCTGTCAGGCTTTTTGAAGTCTTGTATGAAATGTTTGTTTTTTGTAATATGGCACATCCAGGAAATCTCTAAAGTGGTGGCACCGCTTTTGGCCTAATTGATAGGACTGTTTGCAATGCCTATGTTGTCTACAAGAAATTGAAAGATAATAATATTAGTTTTCTCAATTTTTTGAAGAGTGGCACAATCATTAGTAACAATAGTTAAACCACCAAAAATTGGAGGACCAATTTCATCAAATCAATCATGTCAGTTGTCTACTAACAAAAGAAGAAGTTTTGGAAAGAAAATCTTGGCATCCATTGACCAGAGCATAGTTCTAGTCGTGGAAGATGTGAAGTATGCTCTAAAAATAAAATTGAAGCACGACCTTTCATCAAGTGCAGCACATGCAAAGTTTATTTATGCATAAATGTTAAAAGAAATTGTTTTAGAGAGTATCATATGTAATATACAAAGTTATTTGATTTATATAGAAATATTTCTTTTATAATTATTTTACCGGGGTAAGGAATTCTACATGCTGCTAAAATGGTTTTCACCAAAAAGGAATCCATTTAATATCACCTTACATCCAATACCACCACTCACCTAATCTTATTTAGCTACCCAGTTCTACTATCCACCTATATATATATACATAGATATATTAGTTCCATTTAGTCTGTCAGGACATATCTGTCCCCTTATAGTCAGGGTTGGAAAAAACCCAGGGTTTTTTAAAAAAACCCAACCCAAATGGGTTTTTTTGGGTTTTATTGGGTTTTTTTGGGTTTTATGGATTTTTTGGGTTTTTTTTAAAATCGATCAAAATAACAAATTTTTATAATTGTATGAGTACAATAATTTTTTTTTTTAATTTCATAAATTCACCTCCCTATTGCTCCAATGACCATTTCAGTCAAGGGAGCAACTCATTTTTTAAAAATATTTTGTCTCAATCCTTAACATTACCATTTTTACTAACAAACAACATTAACAACTAAAATTTTTAAACAAAGGCGCTGTGTGGAGAAATAGATTGAGACAGTAATTTCAGCAGAAGTAATTTGAACCCCAACCTTCTGGTTGCGAGCCAAATGTTTTACTACTAGTCTACTAGCACATTTTACCTATAGTGCAAAAAGGGACTCCATCAACTATAAATGATGTTAATTAATTGCTCTAAATTAAAAACATGTTCAGAACATCTTTGACAAAAAAAAAATCTGTGTAAAAATTATGACAATTGAGTTATTCAAAGTTGGTAAGACAATATAAAT
The DNA here is from genome assembly GCF_022113875.1 of Hydra vulgaris. Lineage (NCBI taxonomy): Eukaryota > Metazoa > Cnidaria > Hydrozoa > Anthoathecata > Hydridae > Hydra > Hydra vulgaris. The sequence goes on along the minus strand of NC_061167.1, from coordinate 41,065,765 downwards.
GTTGCAAACTAGTTTTTTTTACTAACATGTTCAAAAAACTACTTTGCACAAGTTTACAACATGTAATCAACAAGTTTGCAACATGATGTTGCAACCTTATAAGTTATTATCAATCGGGATGACTATGAACACTTTTTAAACATTTTTGTATCATAGAAGAAAACTGCTAGCCTAATCACTACATTTTTTTTTATCAGAACATTATACTGTCTAGCTTCTTGGAAAAGTTATCGGCCTGATCAACTGGACTGGCAAAAAATGGATTTTTGCCTAAACTTTGTTTCTAAATATATATAAAGTAAATTTGTCAAGAACCATTACAGTGTCTTCGCCACCAAGTTTTTTTTTTCCTTGAAAAAGTTTTACCGGCTCAGTTTTGCAATGCAAATTGCAAACTGAATCAAAGTAACACATTATATAGCTCTATTGTGTGTGTTTCTTCACCTTTTAGCAACTTGATACTGATGTTAATTTTCAACCCGCTGTTCATAGTCACCCCTGTTGGTGGTACATGTTGTAAACTTGTAGCTGATGCAAAATGTTCAAAACCTGTTAAATATTCAAAAGACAGATGAGCACGAGTGTCATTTTTACCGACAAATCTTGTCCTTGTGAAATGCATACAAGTTTTCAACATGTTCTCTCATTGAATGAGCAAACATGTTGCAAGCTTGCTTGCACATAACTTAATTTTTTTTTAAGTTTTAAAGTTGTATGCACTGAAGGACAAATCTAGTAAACTGTAGCATTTTTTTTTGCCTGACAACTTTCCATTTCTAAACTGTAAATAAAGTTTAATTTTTATATATAGTATTTTGCTTGTGGCTTTGTATTTTTTTTTGTTGCAGTTTACAACATAAGCTTTAAAAAATAAAAAATCAAATACCAATATAAAAGAATACAGACATTCGAGAGGAGAATAAAGATACTAAATAACTAGTAATGTCTTGAAATTTAGTTAATAGAATGATTTTTATTTCTTTTATAAGTATTTAACTAATTTAATATTTTAATACATATTTCAATAACATTTATAATAACTTGCTAAATGTTTTAAAAAAATAATAAATAACCAACTTGCTACAAAAACAGATTGATCGATTTTGGGTATATCCTAAAGACCATTATGTATATAAATACAGTGTTTACAAGAGTAATTACAGTATAAAGGTTGCACTTGGTGATAATAAAGCATTTATAAGTGTTAAAATCAGAGTTATCAGTTGTAAAATAGGTCATTTTTAAAAAAACCCAAATATATTTTGGGTTTTTTTGGGTTTTATTGGGTTTTTTTAAGGTGGGTTTTTTTGGGTTTTTTTGGGTTGGGTTTTTTTGGGTTGGGTTTTTTTACCAACCCTGCTTATAGTTTCCATGGCAACTAAAACGAGGGCCAATGAAAAATTTATGATTTTATGCTATTAGTGTCTATAGTATATAAAGTCTTGAGAAGATTTTTAAAATGCAGGTAATCGTCATGTCTCGGGCCTGAAAGAGTTAAATCTTGGTTAAATCTTTAGCTTGCTTTATCAATTTTTGTTATTTAAAATGCAAAACAAAACAACTTTACAGTTCTATGTTTTTATATTCAACATTTAAACATGTTGTATATTCATTTTTTTTTTTTTTTGCACAACCTTAACTTAGTTGTAAAAAACTTGAAATGTAAAACTAAAATAACATAAGTATCTCAATCATGACACATATGCAACAAATAGCCCTCTGTTTTTAAATGTTTTTAGAATTTTTAGCCTTTTTAAAAATCTTTTTGTTTGTTAAAGTGAATAATATCGTTAGATATGTTTGTATATAATCTTTATAAAACTTCACAAGTATTTTGTATTTTAAAAATCTAAAAAATTTTAAAAGAAGGTTGGTGGCGGTTGGACTGGATCCACAACTTTTTTGTTTAGAAGATCAGCGTGCTAACCACACGGCCATGCAGGCACATTGACAATTGACATTTTAAAACTATATAAAAATTTTTTCTAACGAAAATTAATGCTGTAGATCAAAAATTTGCATACACTTTCGTTCACGTTTTCTTATAAAACAACTCTTTCTTGTCATTACCACAGTTGCAATGGCTGCCAAGAGTTCTGTGTCAAACAGGCTCTAAAGGGCACTGTTACTACTACTAATACTACTACTACTACTACTACTACTACTTTTAAGTTCAGTATTATTATATAGATAGCATAATTATATGAGTCTTAAACTAATATAATAACTAATATAGAATAAACATTTTTAGTTGTACAATATACAATGTTTATGTAGAAAACTGATTTAGGATCAAGGGTGTGCACCTATGATCAATGGAGCATATAACTAAGATCAAGCAGAATACTGGTTTCATCTAAAGAAATATTATTAGTTTTTTTTATTTGAAATCCATATGCAGTAAACTATTATAAGCCTAGCGAGCACAAAATGTGCTTAAGACGTATAAAAAATGTAATAACACATATTAATACGTATTTTAAGTCTTGTGTTTACTGGGAAGCAATGACAACATATATCAATTCAAATATAATTTAAGGACTGTTTAATTAAAAAAAAAAAAAGAAAAGTCAGATGCTCTTGAAAATCAATAAGAAAATTTTTTTTGCTAAGTTTGTAAAGAAAAGAATAAACAACTATCAAACATTAATAATAATTTATTATACTAATATTATTATTTTTTAATAATTATTATAATTTATTTTAATCTTTTTAGCCTTATTTTGCGCATAAAGACTTGACTTAGAAGTCAATTTAAATTTAGAAGTTATTTAAAAATAATAAAACTGAGTTTATGTTATTTAGAATTGAAAAATTTCTTTTTATTTTATGCCACATTCTACATACTATTTATCAGATAGGAAATAGACAGTAATGAAAAGAACATTTTTTGATGGAGTCATTGTAGTAAAGCTTTTGTTTCTGGAATTATTACAACTTTTATCTAGTCTGGTCTGTATTTATTATAAACCTATATATAATCTGCATTTTAACAAAGTAATAAATAAAAAATTTAAAATTTTATCTCTTTATTTCACAGATCACAATAAGTTTAATAAAAAAAAAATAACAAAATAAAATTTGCACTAAAATACACACCCTAGACACCCTAGAAAAGGAAACTATAAAAAATAAATAAAATAAAAACCTCAGCAGAACACTTTGGTTTTGATTTCACTTTCCAATGCAGTGTAACACCAGCAGGAGGGGTAAAGTCATTTATAGTTCTAGATGTACACCATGCATTTAAAGCAAGAGCAGCATTTTCATCATCTGCTGGACAAGAGCAGGCAAATTTCGCCCAATTTCCTTTAATCAGCTTTTTTTTAACACCTCTAAAGTGAAAATTTTAAATTTTTATTACATACTGAACACTCATACCAAATGAACTTTGCAAAACAAATTAGGTATGAGTAAAGAAAATATTTAATTAGTAGGGCCCAAGAAATTTAATTAATGGTAGGGTCCAGGGCCCATAAAAATATCAGTAACAGAGATCTTTTCAAAACCATAAGACATTTGTAATAGAGAACTGTTATACCCTGTAAAAAAAACTCCGTAGTATTTATAAGATTTTTTCTGTTGTTATGTTATGGAAAAAATCTGTTTTGAATAAATTACAGTCTTTTATCTATACTTTTAAGACTTTTGAAATAACCGCATCATTTTATATGATTTTGTCCGTGTTTATGATAAGGAGAAGTTCTGTAACTTTAAATTATGGACATTAACTGTATATTTTAGTATACTTTAGTATAGCCTCTAATTTACAGAGTACTATTTTTCTTTTTCACAAGAAGAATTTATACATGTATATAATTTCAAGTTAGATATTAATATATTTATATTTGTTTTATTGGAACTAAAGTGCTATATGTTTTTAAAGAAATGCATTCACAAAAAATTATCTTTAAATTAGATTAAGATGTATGTATGTATAAATAAATTTATGTAAACTATGTAAAACTTTATATGTAACAAGTCTTCCTATGAAGTGAACTTGATATTAAACAAAAATTGCACATTTTAACACCTAGTGCCATACTGTCCGCTGTCTCTATGCCAACTTTCGAACTTGACTTCTTCCAACTTGCTCTCTAATAACCTTCATTCTTCTAAAAATCACTTGCTCTTGGTCTGCGATGATCTTTATTAAGCTGAACTTGTCTTTGTGGTCCTTGGTATTGGCTTCCATATGGCAATTAGCTGGAAGAGCATAAACCACATAAAGGATAAATGCTTGGAAGGTATATACTAAATAAAATAGTATGTTAGATTTATTTTTATATTTACTTTTTTGTAGTGCAGTCTTTTTTAAAAAGCTCTCTTAATTATTATTCTTGTTATCTGATCTATATTTAAATTATTTAAAATTGTGGTTTTTGACTAAGTTATCTGTAAAATAGAAATTTTGATGTTAATAATTGTTAAATTATTATTTAATTATTTATTTGTATTTATGTATAACTTATATTATATTGATTAATTTTGATTGTAACTTTTAAAATGAAATACTACTATTGAAAGTTTTTCTCAGGTTCATGCTTTGGTTCTTGCTTCAACCCAACCTTGAATTTTAAATGTACCTACATCTGAATCTTCCAGCCCTATGCTGGACAATCGGATAGAGGTTTTCAAAGTTCCCTGGAAAAGTTGTCAGCTGAAATCATGAACTTACTCAACAAAAATTATCCTCTTTTGCCAAAACACAGAAGTACAATGATCAGGGTCTTTTGTGATGATATACTTTCATACTTGTTTATAAAAAATCTATAAAAATGCATAGCTTTTTCATTTTACCTGCAATGTATTCTCTAACTTTATCTTCTTCTACTCTACACTTTCTTCTAAATCACTGCATCCTGATTATCTGCAACTGTACGCTCTACATAGAATTTTTAAATATATTCAACATTTCTTTTTTTTCTTTTCCTTTTTTTTACTGTAAATAACGATTTATCAATCTGATCTTTTTTTTTTTTTTTTTTTTTTTGTTATTTAAATTTTTTTTTTTTTTATTCACCTCCTCAAGGCCGGGATGGCCACTACATATACACACCAATAGTGGTTATAACCCTCTCTCAACTCTATAACTCTGAAACACGAACCTTGACAAACAAGGCTGCTGACCACTACACCACTACCACATATTATTGATCTAATTATTATATAGATGTATTGCAAAAATGAGTCCTGAAAAAGGAAATAAAATCGAAAAAAAAACTGGTAAATGTTAGACCTAACCCAAAAGTTTTGAGTTTTGTAAATGAACTAGCGCTGTTTGAATGGATAGAGCATCAATATATCAAAAGACATTTTGTTTATAGTTATTATAATACTATTATTATTATTATAAAACTATTATAATATAATTTATATAATAATTATTATAATTTGTCATAATAAAATATTATTTGTTTTCATGAATATCATACAATATATAAAATATAATATATATAACTATTACAATATATTATAATTTGTTTACATTTATTATAACTATTATTACTATAATAATTATTTCATATAAAGAGTTCATCTGGAAAATGACAAGCAAATTGAATTTAAAAAAATGAGTAAAAACAGAGCTACATCAACAGAAGTGCATCAATAGAGCATCAACAGAAATTGATATATTTTAATTGAATTAATTTAACTTTTAAATAATATTTAATTGGTAATAGATTTCAATGTGTAGATTGCGGAAATGGAATTAACTTAAAAATTTACTTTTTGTGACTTAATGCGTTCTGCAAATGGTCTATATGTTTAAAATAGCTTTTCTTTAAATGTTTTATAAGTGGTTAAATTACTCAAAACTACTGAGTTTGTGCATGTTGCGTTTGATATGTATTACAGGGGTGGGACCGCAAAATGTGAACACTTTTCTGATTGTAATAATTAATTTTCTGTTAAATATGAACTATTTTAAATGTTCAATTTGACCTCCTTGATTCTCGTAGATCATTTTACAACGTTTAGACCAACTCTTTAGACACTTTCTGATGAGTGAGAGAGTACAACTACATCTAACGAGAAAATAGTTATAATAAAACAAAAACGTTCACATTTTGCGGTCCCACCCCTGTATATTATAACTTTTATTCATTTCACAAACTCCTAATAGTTGAAGTACATTCTTTTAACAACATATAAATTCTATTCATTTATTTTTGATTTTCGCGTAAACTCTGTAAGATGAGTTAAGTAATTGTCTATTTGCTGAATTAATGGAAAAAAAATGAAATAAGGAAACCGTAAATTTTATGGAGAAAGTGCTGTCTCTTCGCTGCCTGACTTTCTCCATTAATTTATACAGAAAAAATTAAATATGGAAACCGTGAATTATACAGAGAAAGTTCTGTATCTTTTTTAACAGATACAGAACTTAACATTTTTTATTGATTTTCACAGACAATAGAAAATACGGAAACTGTTAATTTTTATGGAGAAAGTGCTGTCACTTTGCTGCCAGACTTTCTCTGTTGAATCTACTGTGAATTTTTTAACAGTGTAATGTAACTATTACTGAAAGGAAAGAAATTTTTTAAAGTTTTTTTACTTTTTTACAATTTATTATATACCCACAGGCAAATATTCATAACAACATTCAGCAACTTTTAACATAATTTTATTATCAGGCCATAATTTCAAAACTGAATTTCAATACTTATAATTATAAAATTTAATTCTGCAAAATTTAATATTTATATTATATTATTTTATATTTATATATTTATAAATATAAAATATTTACACATGTAAATCAATTTAGCCAAATTTTAAAGAAACAAAAGAAAAAATTTCCTCACTTAAAGAAAGACTTAAAGAAACAAAGTTTTTATTAAACAAAATAAAAAGATTTATAGATATATCATTTATTACCATTAATATCAATGTTGTTTTAAATTTTAAAAATACTATGGTTAAAAATATTATACATATACATAAGTATATATACATATATTTAAGTATGTATGTACATATATACATACATATATATATATGTATATATATATATATATATATATATATACATATATATATATATATATATGTATATGTATATGTATATGTATATGTATATATATATATACATATACATATATATATATATATATATATACATATATATATATATATATATATATATATATATATATATATATATATATATGTATATATATATATATATGTATATGTATACATATATATATACATATATATATATATATATATATATATATATATATATATATATATATATATATATATATATATATATATATATATGTAATATATATATATATATATATATATATATATATATATATATATATATATATATGTATATATATATATATATATATATATATATATATATATATATGTATATGTATATATATATATATATATATATATATATATATATATATATATATATATATATATATGTATATGTATATGTATATATATATATATATATATATATATATATATATATATATATATATATATACTGTTACCCAAAGTACCAGGAATTAGCATATAGCTAATGTTTATAATAAATTATTATATATATAGATAATATAGTTTATATTATTATAATATAGATAATATAGTTGCAATTTTGTTGAAATGTTAACATAACTTTAAGTATATATGCATATTGCTCTAAAATTCAACAAAAATTAGATTTGTCAATTTCTAGTTTTCACTCTTAAAACAAGTTAAGAGTAAAAGCGAAATTTAATGACAATGAGTAAAAAATCCATAAACTTATTGACAATGAGTGAGACTTACATAAACTTAATAACAATTAGTAATTACTACAACACTTACAACTTTAAAAAAAATAATTTTGAAAAACCCTTTTATTAATTAAATTAATTTTTCTTTGTTTCAATTAATTTTGCAAAAAAATAAAAGTATTTGAAAAAACACACTTTTTGTCAACAACGTATCCATCCACCTTGTTTAAATCTTTTCCAAACCAACCAGCGGGTTTAAAATTTAAAATTGCTCTGTCTCCAGTGTTTTGATTTGTTATTTCACACACACCATACTAAATTACATTTTAAATTTTATTAAGTTATTTATATTGACCTTTAACTAGAAAAATTTGCAAAGAAAGCTCACCATCTCTATCCATAGATTACCAATTATGACATTATGTATTCCGCTGGAGACATATGAAAATGTATAAACATCATTATACCTAAATAAATTGATGAGTTTATTATATTTTTTCTTTTCTTTTTTTTAACAAAATGAAAAAAAGATTGTTGATTAGAAAAGAAAATAAACTTTTTCAGGTATTAAATAATTGATAATTCTAAAAGAAAGTATATATAAACTAAAAAAACATTGTAGACTAAATCAGCATTTCTCAACCTTTCTAAACTTTCTTTTTAAACAAAATAATGAAGACAATCCTTGTAAAAGTTATCATTATTTCTAGGTTGGACCATCAAGTCAATAAAAATTTGTTGGATTGTTTAAATTAAAAGATTCAATAATTATAATTTAACCAATGTAAATTATTTAATGAAATAAACCTACATATATAGATAATCAGCATTTTTAACCAATTAAAACTAAGCTTAAACTTTAAATTTTATTCATTTTTATTTATAGTATAACTAGAATTGTAAATATCAAATTATAAAAATATCAAAAAAGAAAAACCTTTTAATTGGTCAGCTACTAAATCGTACTTTGTGGTATGAATAATTTGAGCTCTCAACACAATACACATACATAGCTCACACACACTACACTGCACTGAAATTTGACTGCCAGGTTGAAATGCGTGTCAATTAAAAAATTCTGACTGATTTAGTCTTTACTAATTTATAGCAGTTAAAAACAACTTAGTTTAAAATTGAAATCCGGAGCTAAGTATGAAAAAATCCCTAAATGACCCCTTTGATTTAGACAAGGGGGGAGGGGGCATTGTTAACATAGTCACCAGTTCTTAACTCCAAAAGATTTTTTGAACTAAATTGGAAATCTTTTGGTGAGTTAAATAATATTTAAGACAGTATATATATAAAAAAATATATATATCTTATTGCCCTCACAAGGTAAATATAATTGGGGTATTTTGTAATACTCATTTGAGATCATGGATCTGCCCTTTTAAAATTCACAACAAAAAGACTACAACACATAAATTATTATTTAATTCTTCTTGTGTTAAAATCAACAACAACTTTTTTTAATTGTTCTCCATGCTTACTATGTTTAGTGCTGACTTTATATCTTTTCCAGGTAGGTTTGAACTTAGCATGCACTGTCTCACCAGCTTGTTCTGCAAAATTTCCTAGATCCATATTATGATATTTTAGAAAAGGAATTATGTGGTTTACAATAATATGTATTTCCATGTAGTTTTTAAGGCTAATCCCTCTATTTTTGCATCATGAATATCATTTTGCAAAGACTTAAAAATGTCCGCAAAGTTTTTGATAATTGTTTCATATTCTGGGTTTAAATGTTTTCCGAAAGCTGCATCTTTTACTGATTTAAAAGCTTGCAAACAATTTATTACGGATAATATCAGATGCTGGTGTACTGGGATTTCCTTTATAACAGCTTGTTCAAGAAGATCTATTTTTTTAAGTATTTTATTATAATTCTTTCCGTCCCAACCAACTCCATGGTAGCCTCGAAAAATAATATGATGTAAAGATAGCCAAGTTTTAAATCCAGGATCATATATAATTAGCAATACTTTGCCTAAAACTCCAACTGCACCTATCATTAAATGCAGTTCTGGTGGAGCTATCTTATGAACAATTAATGTTTCAGGATCCTCATCTAAATAAATTAACCTTTTATTAATAACATTCATATAATTTGACATTTTTTTTGTTGGACATCCATCATTATTTTAATTCTGAGACCAGTAATCAAGATTTCCAAACGTTCTAAGATCTCCAGAGGTCAAAGAACATAATCCTGTAATAATACAAACATGCATTCATTTCCCAGAGTGTGAAGACAAACCCAGTACAGCATTGGCACATTTTAAGTCATATAAAATTAAATAATATATATAAAAAGTCATATAAAAAGCCATATAAAATTTAACCTCTTCCAGCTTAAGTTTTGATATAATTAATCCTAAATTCCAGTTAGATTCAGGAACGTCTTCAACTATAGCTAAGATCTGTAAACGCTGAACTCCACTATCTTGATACTTTGAAGAAGATGAATGCAGATTATCAGGATCAAACACGTTACAAGCAACCTTCAAGAAACCACCACCTCCATCCACAGCTATATTCACAAATGCTTTAAAAGGGTCAAGATTCCTTTCATTTATAATATTCATTATAAAATCGCTTGTATTCTTAACATAAACCAAATTGCAATCAATTTTTGACCCTTGATTTCCTCTAAACTCAACTAGTTCTGCAAAATAAAAAGATTCAACATGCGAATAAAGTTTGTTTAGTTTACCAAATACATTTTTAGTAATACAATTTGATCCAAATGAACTTTTTAGACTGGAAACCAAGACCTGAGTACTTGCTTTGGAAAGTTCCAAAATGGTCTGTAAAGTTAGCAGCATCTGAAAAGGCATCATATTTAAAGATTTAGATCTTTCTGATTTTAATCCTGAAACTCCTACAGTAATCTGAACTAGGTTACCACCTGTTGATAGATTAAATGTTGCTTCTTGTATTAAATTTTAGTTATCCATTTTAGTCTTAATAATATTTGAAGCCACCTGTTTTGCCTGTATAGCACCAATACCAAAGGTTAGATTTGTAAGATTTTTAACTGCCTGACTTTTACAGCAATTGTGAGGTCTTCCAGCACCTAAAAAAATATTTGCAATAAAAAATAGTGTGTATATATATATATATATATATATATATATATATATATATATATATATATATATATATATATATATATTTAAAACAAATATATATAAACAATAAATATACAAAAAAAAAACAATGTTTAATCTGTCATTTCTTTAGAGATATCATTATTTAATTTAAATTAGTAAATCAAATTTGTAAGTGATTTGAAATTAAAGATTTTTACCAATAATACCAAAACAATGATGGCATAAATTCTCTTTCGTGTCATTGACAATTTCAGATTGTGCTGATTGGACAAAATCTATTATGTTGACACCACGCCTGACTACTGATTCTTCGTGTATCTATAACAATAAACAAAAACTTGATTCAACATCAAATACAAGTTCATATATGAACATTGTGACGGTGAGCATTGTGAGTAATGAATTATGCAAAATAAATTTGATTTAAAATTGTCATTAAAATATTATATTTTATATCATTAAAAATGCTCAGAATTAAACTTTTTTATAATAATTAAATTTTTATAATTACATTGATACCTTGGATACTTTTGATAACCAAGACCTTCTTGCAGTACTTTTTTCTGCATCAAGTAGATAAAGGTTTCTTTGACAACTAGTGCAAATCATAGTAGAATATGCTTCTAGGTTTGGATCATATTTATAATTAATAAAAGTATTTATTTTTTGAAGGATTGGTTCAGAAACTGATAATAACTTCTTTGATCTTTCTTCTTTATGCTCTAAGCAAACGCAGCAAACACTGAACCTTGTCGCCATTTTCAATTTTTTAATTTTTTTCTCTACCTATGATTTGTATAGTTCCCAGGGATTTTTAACATTTTTTCACCGCGGTTACTAATTTTAAAAAAATTTAAAATGGATAAAATACTGAATTTATTTTTCACTAATAACATAAGATAGCACATGATTTTGATTTCAAACTTGATTGTTTACTAATAGTATATAGTATTTGTAACCATATTAATTAACATTTTTAAATTGACACAAAGTTCAACCTGGCGGTCAAATTTCATAGCAGTGACTACAGATCTCAACACAAATGGCGTTCTCAACACACTATAGTTCTCAACACAAATGGTGCTAATAATTTAAATTATTCAATTACAAAAAGTTATTTTATTTGGATCTTAAATGCTGACTTTCAGAATTGAACAACAACATAAAAATGTCTAGTATCATTTCAGGGTATTCTGTAAAATTAATGAAAAAAAAAAAAAAGTTCTATTAGTTGTTTTTTGTTTTTTGAAATATTTTTGGAAATACCTTCTTGTAATAAAATTAATCTTTATTCTTGATGACTTTTCGTTAGTTACAGTTATGTTTTTTAGAGCATAATATTAAAATTAATAGTATTATCATTGTGGTTTTTAATTTTTCCACTAAAAAAATTTCCACCCTCCTTTTTTTAGTGTCATTCAGTTGACCCCTAGATAGTGGTTATGGTGCACTTGCTTTATAAACAAAAGGTACATAGTCCAAATCCTACCATATCCCTGTATTCTTTTGTCAGAAACCAGAAACAAGATTTTCATACAAAATCTTATAATTCTAACAACTCACTTTGGTATTTTAATTATAACGTGACCCTTTGGTTTTACTTCTACTGATTTACCCCAAAATTTGATGTCAGGCTGCATAGACATTGTCATTTCAATTCCAGATTTTGGACATTCAGCATATATTGCACTGATTGGAGGATGATGACTAACTTGTTCAGCAATAAGTCTGAAGTCCATATCTTCTCTAAAAAAAAATATACATAATAAAAAAATGTCCAGAGAGCTGTTTACTATAATATAATATAATGCATTACCATGACAATGACCATATATAAAACAAAGTAATTAAGCGCTTATTAGTACTTACAATTAGGTTAATTGGTACTTGTACCTAGGTACTCCTTGAGTACAAATTTTAGTACTGGTACTTAGGTACTTTTTGAGTAACATTTTTATTACTGGTACTTGTACTTGCACAAAATGTTAAAGTGCTGCTGTTTGTATATGAACCTTTAATACCCAAACCTTCACATACTCTTATTTTGATTTTATTAAACCAGCAAATAACATTATAATGCATAAAACATGTTTTATTTATACATATGTGTGTACAGATTTATACAGATTTTACATCATATTCTGGACAGTATAACATAACCAACAAATTCTATAATTATTCTAAAGAGTAATGCAATCTGTTTTTCAACAAATTTTTTATTTTATGAGTTAATTATTTACTTGAATAAACTTTTTTTTTTTCAAAATTCTTCAGTGAAATAATAAAAACAAGTGTGACAATCTCAAAATCAAACAAAACTTCTTACAAAAGAAAATTATTCCTCTGTTAAGTGTATTTACATAAACATTTGTAAAAATAAGTGTTAATGTTGTAATAATAAAATAATAATAAAACATTTGTAAAAATAATAGTTAAACTATTTCGATGTAATTTTTATTTAAAAAAAAAATATTTTTAAAACAGACAAAAAAACAAAATATATTTAAAACAAAAAAAACAAGCAAAAGACATTTTATTATAAAATTTAAAAAAATGTCTTATTGTGTATTTGGGTGCCATCAATTTGATGCAAAAGACATTATAAAATTTGTAACAATAAAAATAGCATTTTAATTTCTAGACATGATCAATATATGACAAAAAATTTCTCAGAACAAAAATATGTTGATATTGTAACAGTAAACAAAGCAAATAAAGTGTTCAGAATTAAGATAAATATAACAGACTTGTTATATATTATATCAAGATATACACCATTTGGAAAATATTTTATTAACATATAACAGACCACACCTGGAGTTTACTATATAATCTTGAAACCTTTACTTTGATGGTGGTACAAAAGAAATTGAAAAATGACAAAGAAATGCCACAAAAGTTTCTCAAGCAATAAAAAAAGACCACAAGACTCAATGCAAAATGATGAAGCTAACTACTTTGGCAAATAGATGTAAAAACTCAATCTTGTAAAACAGTATAAGCTTGTCAATAAATTAAACTCATTACACAGCCTTGAAGCATAGCACCCAGAGCTAAACATTAAACTAGACTTATACACAAGACTACTAGGAGTCACAAAGTCAAGCATAAATTTTTCAAAAACATGTAGTAAACAACTTAAACACCAGATGTTGTCTAAGCAATATCAGTCTAAGTATCAGTTGACGAGTTTAAGTAACTTGATAGTCATCATATATTATAAAAAAAAGCCACACAAAGATGGCTTCTAAACAAACATCTCAGCTGGTGATGGGATTAACAAGTGGCTATGTGTAACTTAACACAATATTAAATAAAAATATTGAACTCTTTAGTGAAAAATAAAATAAATGCGGTAGTGGTGTAGTGGTAAGAGCGCTCGCTTTGTAAGCAAGAGGTTCAGAGTTCGACTCCCACCATATCCCTGGAAGTACCGCGCTCAACTTAATTTCTCCGCGCAGCGGCCTTGCTTGTCAAGGTTCGTGTTTCGGAGTTAAAGAGTTGAGAGAAGGTTGTACCACGATTTACAACAAAAAAAAAAAATACTAAAAAAAAAAAATGAGTAGCCTCCTCGACTGTAGTGGTCCCCTCGGGCCTTGGGGAGGTGAATAATTAAAAATAAATAAATAAATAAATAAGATATACAAACTGAATTTATTAACTAAAATTCTAAAACCTTATTAGCTCGTAGGTTTCACCAAGTAATGGATTGAAAGGTTTTCCAACACGATCCTCAGTTGACGCATTACAACTCATAACAAACACTGCCACTTCCTAAACATACCCTTTATATAAAGATATTTTTTATATATTATTGTGATATATATATATATATATATATATATATATATATATATATATATATACATATATATATATATACATATATATATATATATATATATATATATATATATATATATATATATATATATATATATATATATATATATATATATACACACACACACACATATATATATATATATATATATATATATACACATATATATACACATATATATATATATATATATATATATATATATATATATATACATATATATATATATATATATATATGTATATATATATATATATATATATATATATATATATATATATATATATATATGTATATATACAAGGTGGCTTATAAGTCACTTTACATTTTAAAAACTAAACAACTTTTTTCTATTAATATTAATATATTTCTATTTCTCTTTTCAGAATTAAAAAATATAATCTTTGGAAATTTTTGGAACAGAATTTTTGATAAGTTTACAACAGAACAACAAGTAAAGATAATTGAATTTTACTTTGAAAATGGACGGTCAATTGTTGCAATGCAAAGATTGTATATGCGGCATTTTAATATTCGACCTGCAATATTAGGCCTGCAATAATGAACTTCGTGACACATTTTCAAGAGCATGGCTCTGTAAGTGATAAAAAAAGAAGGGGATGAGGTCGCTCAGTACGTACATGTGAAAACACTGAAGCTGCAAGCCGTAGCATTGAAGAGAACCCAACCACACCCACTCGAAGACGTTCTCAAGAACTTGGCATCTCACGGAGTTCTCTGCAGCGCATTCAAAGAGACTTGCACATGTACCCTTACAAGATTCAATTAGTGCAATCTTTACAACCACCAGGCTTTCAGAAACGACTAAATTATGCTGTCAGGTTTCAGAGAACTGCAAGAAATGACAATGAGTTTATTCACAAGTTGATCATAGGAGATGAATCTCATTTCCATTTGAATGGACATGTGAATAAGCAGAATATCAGATTCTGGGGCACCAAAAATCCACACCAAATTCATGCGAGTTCATTACACCCGGTTAAAGTCACAACATGGTGTGGAGTAACATCAGAAAGGGTTACTGAGCCCTTCTTCTTTGAAGATGAAAATGAAAATGCTGTGACTGTAACTGCTGAGAAATATCGAGACATGCTAGCGAATTTTGGTCAACCTCAGTTAGCAAACATGGCAGGGTATTGGTGGCAACAAGATAGAGCAACTGCACATACCGCTAGAGCCACAATGCAGTTGTTAACTGCAATGTTTCAGGATCGGATAATTTCTCTTAAATCCCATTTTGAATGGCCTCAAAGTTCTCCTGATTTGACAGCACCAGATTTTTGGCTTAGGGGATATCTTAAAGACAAAGTGTATGCAAATAAGCCCCGAACTAATCAAGATCTTAAGGCATATATATATATATATATATATATATATATATATATATATATATATACATATATATATATATATATATATATATATACATATACATATATATATATATATACATGCATATACATATATATACATATATGTATATACATATATATATATATATATATATATATATATATATATATATATATATATATATATATATATATATATATATATATATGTATATATATATATGTGTATATATATATATATATATATATATACATATATATATAATATACATACATATACATATATATATACATATACATTGGCTACACATACTATCACACAATTTAGGGGGCCAAATCTGATCACCGAAACGGGAGAGTACATAACCTCTCACAAAACAGTTAAATCATTTCACAGGTTGTATCACATGTGATTCCATCTTGTCAAACCACCTATTGGCTACAACAATATTATGTTGACCAAGTTAAAACACTATTCCAACCATACATTGTATGATATTTTCAAACAGTGGCCGATGAAAAATGTATTCCATGAATTCAGTTAACAGCAGCCATCAAACTTTTATTATTTTTGAGGCATTGTTCTATAATAAAAACACATTTTTGTATCATGCCACGCTCCTTTTTTAGTAATTCTAAACTTTCAGCTGTCAATACTTAATTTTTTTTAATTGTTGCCTACAATTTTCTGCCCAAATGGCAGCAAATTCAAACCTTGAGTTAACTCTGGAACACCCTTTGTATGCATATATATATATATATATATATATATATATATATATATATATATATATATATATATATATATATATATATATATATATATATATATATATATATGTATATATATATATATATATATATATATATATATATATATATATATATATATATATATATATATATATATATATATATATATATATACACATACCCACACACACTAAAACCATACACATTATAGATGTGTCAAAACCTATTTATGCAAAGTCCCCGATTCCGGGTACCCTGAAGAAAAAACCAGGTCCAAGTCCGGGTATTGAGTTCATATTAAAAAGATAGAATAAAAGCTTGAGAAATCTCTAGCACTGGATTGTTTTCACAAAATAACGCTGATTAATTTGTGCTAATTAAGTTTACCTAAATATATCCAGTTTCTTAATATTAAATAATAATTGATAAGTTGATAATATTTGGAATTCCCCCACATTTTGATAAACGCAGAACAAAAATTAATATTGTTAAAATATTACTAATGGTAATGGTTTGGGATCACTTTTCTGTTTTTAAAGATTTTTAAACAAAAACTATCTTGGGCAAACTAAAACTTCATAACTTTTCTTTATGCTTGATGGTTGAAATTTAGAACACTTATCAATGAATGTCTGTTCTATCTAATTTTTGATGGACATTGATATTTTTTTTACAAAAAGTAAGTTTTTAAGCATTTATATTTTTATTTGTTCTTGTTTTTAGTGAAAAATTTAATACTTTTATATTGAACATAGGAAAATTATGAAAATAATTTTCTATATCTTTAACTATGTTATAAAGAATGATTTCAAACTTGTCTTATTTAATTAAAAAAAAAAGTATATACTTTTTTTGCTTACATTTTAAAGTGATGATTTGGGACCTAGCGCACCTTAAGTGCGCTATGTCCCAAGCTATCACGAATTTTATCAACGAATTTTATTAAAACGACTGTTTCAATAAAATTCGTTAAATTGTTAAATAAAATAAACAAATTTAAAAAGTTTTTTTTTTTTTTTTTGAGAGTTTTTTTGAGTTTTTTTTTTGAGAGTTTTGAGACTAAAATTTTGAAGGATGTTAAATCCTTTTTTATCAAGTGTGTCCACCTGTCATTAAGTATTATTTCATTTTTTTGTGTTGTGTCATTATTTGAAAAGAACAAGAAATGCAAACAATGCATCAGTAAAGAACATATTACTGTGAAATGTTGTTTTATCCATCTGTAAATGAAGCACTTTGTTTACTTTCTTTATTAATGATTGAGAATTTGACTAGTTATATTGAAGAATTTTTTATCTTTAAAATCTGAACCATCTAAACTCTGATGTTTTAGCAAAGAGGTATAGTTCCTTTTTGCATCACCAACATCATAGATAAATTAAAATTTTCTTCCAAGAACAGCTGAATTTTTTTGCCTTTCAATTTAAAATCTGACAACTAAATTGTTTTATGTCATTTGCATAATGCCCAAGAATAAAGGTAATATTCTCATGACGATCTGAACCCTGATGCATATAAAGTAAATTAACATCACACACAGATCCTGATGATTTATAATTGACAAATTCAAAATGAAATATCATATACTTCCTAACCTTTATCTCCAGTAAAAAGAAGAACAATAAACTCTCTGGAAATAACTCACAATGATAACATTGTGAAAATAGACATGGTAGAAATGTAAGAACTCTAGGTAAGTTTTATCATTCAATTATTGCTTATGTGATTTTTTTCATAATAACTTTTGAAAATGTAGTGCCTCCCTATTTTGCACATTATACAAGGAACAGTGTTAAGCTGTATAAATTTTTGTTAAATGAATGTAAGACTTAATTGTTGGTTTATATTAAATATTAATATTAAAGGCATGAGAACAAGTGAAATGTGAACTGCTAAAAGTGTTGAATATTCTCACATAGCAGAAGCCTTGAGCTCTGAGTGTAGAATGGGAATATGAGAATTATGATATATATAGAGAGAACTACGAATGTCAATCAAGATCAAGGTCTTCATGTTTATATTTCTGCAAAAAATTGCTTTTACAACAGCATAATGTAAAGTTTTAAATGTAGACTTTAATTAATTTGCAAATTAAGTGTAAGAGTTGTGAAAAAAAAAAAAAAGAAAATAACAGAGGGTCTTATGAAAGGACTCTTCTTCTTACATTTAATGATATGGAGATTGAGCCACAAGTTTACCATGGAAATTTACAGGTAATTATTTCAAAATAGTCTTAAGAAACCACTATAAGCATTGTTATGTTATTAATGATGTAGTGTATAGGAATAGATTTTTATATGTATTTTTTAATAAGTTGCAACCAATACTTTTTGAGAAAAAAATTTTCATGGTGCTGAAATAAGTGAGTTCTTTTAATTATATAAACTTATTTGCTTTTGAGTTTAATGCTTGCTTTCTAAAGAAAAATATCACTCAAAAAATGCATGAGTTAATACTTAATGTATCAATTTTTGTTAAAAAACAAGAATTGAATGAAGAGGAAGAGTGTTGGCATAACTGCGTAAATAAAGAGTTGCATCTAGTTAGATATTATAGTAAAAACTGGGTCTCATTTTAAAATGCTTATCAGCTGATAACTTCAAAATGCTAAAGTAAAATCTGTGTTTTGTGTTTTTTAAAAAAAGAGAAAATTTGTTTTATAAAAAAGACCTTTGTCTTGTTAGTGGTCTGAGTTTCTAAATACAAATATAATAAAAGACATATACATAAATTTATGAGTTTCAAACTTTATCATACGTTCGTGTAAGATGGCTTTTGAATAATTTGATTCTAATCTACTATAATTCAGTCTTATAATTATAATAATTATTGCAGTTTGTTTCTGTTAAATCACAAAGTAAACAAAAGAATTGCAGTTAGTTACTGTCAAATCTTGAAGTAAACAGATGTTTTAATTTAGGTGAAGGAATGGAATAGAAAATTAATAATTGTATATAAAAGAATTTTTTTGTTTAATAGGATAACTAATTATCAAAAAAAATTTCAGTTATGTGTTTATATAATAAGAAAGTTTTATTTTATTTGAATAATATTGATCCAAGTTAAATAATCTTATTTAAAATAATATAATTATCGAAAACTAGGAAAAGTAAAAAATTTAGCATTAATTTTTGTCATAGCATAGTTTTATTGAACTTGGTTTAAAGTGTTTTTTTTCATGATTATCCATCCTTTCATCATCTTATTGTAATAAATATACACACAAAACATATATATGTGGAAATTAAATCTCAGAACTGAAATTTCTAAAATTTTTAGAACTTTATCTATGAACAGAAATTCGAGGAAGGTTTAAATTATTTTGTTTAACTTCGAAAGTTGACAAAATTTATGAACATTTTATATGTTTTTATAGAACTACATCTCAAATACTTAAAAAGTTACATAAGTTTTAGTGGTACCCACTATGTAAAACTTTTTTTCTTTTTTTAAATAAAAAAAGACATATGTCTACCTTGAAACACCTGTGCAGACCATGATTTAGTACTAAAAAAACTTTTATTTAATTTTTGAAAATCCAAAATGTTCCTCCAATGGGTAAAAGGGGTAATTTTTGTGGGGATTTTGTACCATTTTTAAAACAGTTTGTATGAAGTAATAAAATAAAATTTTAATACACTATTATATTGATTTTTATTTTCTATTCAGCCTCAGGGATTATTCTGGGAAATATATACAAAAGAGAGCCTGAACAGGAAATAAATATAACCAATTCAAAAGTCAAAACCATATGTTTTTTTCTCAAACTTGAAAAAAAATTAAAATTAAAAAAACAGCAATCTAAGTAAATTTATGATCTTTTCTATTCTTTCTTAAAATATTGTTTTTAACAAAAAAATGTATCATAATGAAACTAGACTTTATTCTAATTTGTATCAGTGGCTTTTTTGTAACCTATTTTTTATCTAGCTTCTGTTTTTCTTATAATTAATTGTAAAGAGAAAGATGTCTTGCCTTTTCTCCTTAAAATATGCTTTGCTTATTAGGTCTTAAACCAACTATACTGCTCTCTTAGAGCAGCCATTACCAACATTAAATCCCTAAACTGTTGCTTTAAATTCTAGATAAAAATTATTGAATTTTTAAAACTCCGGCGGAGTCTTCATCTATTGATTTTCTGCCTTTTCATGCCTAAGCATGTTAAAAACTAGCTACAACTTGTCTGTAATTAATGGAGTCAAAATAGGAGAACTCATCTTTACTTAAGTTGAAACTGTTTAAAATAGCCACTATCTGCTGCTCTAAAGAAAAATTGTCAGTTAAACATCTTTGTAAACAATACATTTTTTTGGCCAATACACCACATTCCTACATTCTTCATCTGCTAGTGCAAAAACTTCCAAGGTGGGATCCAGATACCAAGTATGTATGAGAATAGAGTTTGAAACAGCTCCAGAGTCAAGTAGATACCATTCTTCAAACCTTTTCATTTGTCAGTAAACTTTCATATCCTAATAAATATTACCAAACATTTTGAATCACTTTAATCAATAATGAGCTTAACTTATTGATAAAATATTAAAAGACCTGTGTTGGCAAAAAAGAAAAGAAATTTTTTAATAACAAAAACTTTTAATCCCCACAACAGCTTTTGATTAACACCTTAACTAGAATCTATTGGAGGAATGCCAAATAATTCCTTACCAAAACTGCAATTCTATCTTTTTAAAATTGCTTTCCCTCCGTTAATTCATTAACTATTTTTCCATTAATAGTCATTAGTGAATCTAATGATATTACAGTGATGCTAGTTTGCACTTATGCCAACTCGCACTTATGCTTTGAAATTCTTTTAGCGCACTTATGCCAATCACTTATCATAGATCATCCTAGTCATATTTTAAAAATCCGGAAAATTGTTTAAATAAAATATTTTGAATTTGTTTTCCTTAATTTCTTTTTTATCTCGCTTTTAGCTATGTTTTTTATAACTTTTTTTTACACTTTCCTTTATTTTTCTATGAGTGATGAGTGAAAAAGCTTAAAAAACCAATATATTACAAAAATATATATTGTATGTATTGAATGTATTGCATGTATTGAAAATGTTTTGGATATCCAAAAAAACTCAAAGTTGAAAAAAAATCCAGATTTCTGGAAATATCCGGAAAAAGATAATCCCTGACTTATGCCACTTATCCCAATAACCCTATAACTGACATTATAATTAAAACATTAAAGTTAAATCATGCTTTAAGTTAAAATTGCAATGAAAATTTTTAATAAGTTTGGAGTTCTTTGTGCTATATCTATCTATAGCATCTGAAATTACCTCAGAAATGCAAGATATACCTAAGCTGGTTATTTTTGTAATCATTTTAAAAAGTTTGAAGAGTATGAATTTTATACATAATTGTAGATAAAACTATTTGATGTATAATAACTAAGTATAATAACAAAATAACGTGTCACCAAATATTCGGTAGCTGAATATTTGGTGATTCGGCCAAATGTTCTGTATTTGGCAAAACTGCTATTTGTGACATCTCTAGAATTTATTATTCCAAAGATGAGTTGGTATCTAAAGTCAAGGAAGCTACTTATTAGCCTAACAGAGTTTTTGACATTATAAAATTATTTTTATTTGCTTTTCATATTTATTGAGATTAACTTTTTTGAACTACCGCAATTTACTAAATTACCGCAACATAGTTTAATTAAATAATTAACTCAAAAGTAAAAATGTTATTATGTAATAATATTACTTAGCTTCGGGTTTTTAAAATGTAAAAAACAATTCGTTTATTTTCTCAACATTAAACACAATCATGTTTGTCTAAAAATAAATGAATAAAAAAGTTTTGCAAAATAAGCAATTATTTTTTATTTTAAAAGTCAGCAAGTAATAAACTAAAAGCTTTAAATATTCCAAAAAACAAACAAACAACTGAACTATACTTTTTTTTTTTTTTACTAACATTTTTGTGTAAGATTTAATTTAGAAAAAAAAGGTGGAATAAAAACCGTATAGGTTTCAATTAAAATAACTCCAATGAAAAAGTAAAACTTGCTTATTGAACAATAAATAATAATAGACACATGAAATCAATAAGAATGAACCTTGGTTCATTATTTATTTAATTAAGCATTACATGATTAAATATGAGAAATATACTTTAAGAGTCAAGTTAAGTTGATTAAAAGTGGAGTTTTTTTAAAAAAATTTTTATTGTTGGTTGTGGCTGTATATCTAATACCTGAACAAATTGAACTTATAAAATATTGTCTAAATAAATTTTCAAATGCAAGATTATTTTGCCTAGAATAATTTTTTTTTACATTTCATTTATTTATGTCGTATTAAAACAATAGACAAGTTTTTTTGTCTGTATTCAAATATTTTGATTATTTCAATAAAAAAAATTAGTTTTATAAAAAGTCAAACATTTTTTTAATCTGAATTTATTATATTTATAAATAATGAGCATACTTTATGTATTTGTAAATTTAAACTTTTGTCACACTGTGGATTCTTTAAAACATTAACTACTTTACTAAAATACCATTAAAATAAACGTGAAATAAAATTCATTAAAATAATGCCTAAAAATATCTAATTTAAATATTGCCAAAAAAGTTTTTAGCATAATTTAAATAGTGTATTATAAAATATATTCTATTGCCCAGTACTTTATCACAAGGCCTGAAATGTATTCTAAAAACATTAAGATTAAAAGTGCAACTTTAATCTAAATACCTTTTACAAAAGAAAAGATAATCAAAAGAGATTCATATTTTACCTGCCTAAACCCTTAGTATATACTGAATTTTGATTCCATAAATGACAGATTTCATTGTTATGTTTCATGCACAGCTAAGTGTGCAAAAATACTTTTGTATATAAAACATAAAAATATACAATTTATAAAAACTTACTACAATTCGATCAATAGGGTCAGGCAAGTTTGCAGCTTTTTGCATTATAAAACCATAATCCATATACTCTGCAATTCGCTGCAGAAATGAGATAGGTTCATTAAAAATAACTAAAATGAAAAAAAAGTATTTTTTAAACCATATGAAATATATACTTTTTTTCTAAATTTAAAAACCATGTATAAAAAATATATATATAAAATAAAAAAAGCTCTATAAAACAGAGTACTAAAACACAGAGCTCTATAAAAAAAACACACAGAAGCAATGGACCTTATAAAAAAGAGGCGATGGACCTTATAAAAAAGGATGGACCATATGACAGAAGGATGGACCTTATAATGAAGGATGGACTTATAAGGACTTATAAGAAGGACGGACCTTATAATGACAGAAGGATAGACCTTATAAAAAAACATTTAACAACCAAAACATAGAAACAAGAATAAATGGGTTGTGTATATTTATATAACTCCTTTATATATTTATGTATTTTATTTGTCTAAAATGTCTAAAACTTCCTTAAGCACAACAAATGTAAATATTTTTATAAATTAAACAAATCTTTTAATTACTAAAAACATTTTATCAATAAAAAACAACATCTAAAAAAGTCATCTTCAGTTAAATTAAATATTTGAAATTGTTTGTTATAGTTGTTTATACATCTACCAAGGTGATTTAAACAAAACAAAACAAAAAAATAGAAAATGTAACCAACCATCTGTGAACTAATTTGTTCACATTTTATATTATTTCTTTTTTAAAATTTTTTAATCACCTTGATAGGTATAGAAATAAATTTAAAATATTTAATTTTAACTGAAGGTTAAAATTAGTGGTGTATAAAAACATGTATTGCTTTTTTATTAATAAAATTGTTTTAATGTTCAAAGATTATTCTAGTTATATAGTTAATTAATAAATATTTTAATTAAAAAAACAGATTATTTTTAATCACCTGGCATTGTCATTTTAGATAAATCTTTGCCAACAGCTTGCTTTAATACACTCCATATACTAAACTCATTTCTTGAATGCATAGTATGTGGTAACTGTCGCCTGTGACTTTAAAATAGAAAAATACTATAACATGAATAGTATGACACTTCCAACATTGGTGTTTAATTAATGCTTTGTTTTGTTTGTTATGTTTTAATTTGTTGCTAAGTTACTTTTTATTTATTACAATATATTTACTTTTTCTTACCTTGAATTTTTGATTACACTAAAAATGCTTATCATTTACATATATATATATATATATATATATATATATATATATATATATATATATATATATATATATATATATATATATATATATATATATATATATATATATATATATATATACATATATTGAAATAGCCTGCTGCTGGGGGCTTCAGTACATACATGGACTGACAAATAGCCTGACTCACAGTGGAGTGCTGCTACATCGACTGAGGGTTTGGAATGAGGAAGCAATCGTTTCATTCATCATTCTTCGTTTTTTCTTCTTTATTTTCGAAAAAAAAAAAAAAGCTTAAGGTAAGCAGAAAAAGTTAGCAAATGCTTATCAAAACACACTTTAGTAAGTATATACATATATATATATATATATATATATATATATATATATATATATATAATATATATATATATATATATATATATATATATATATATATATATATATATATATATATATATATATATATATATATATATATATATATATATATATATACACATATATTTAAACAATTTAAAATGTATTCTACAAAAAGAGTGCTCAATGTTCTTAAAAGAACAGAGCAATTACAAATTAGTAGAAAATCACTTAGCAAAATTTTTTCTCATTTAACACTGTGTTTTATCAATAAGGACTTATCAGAAAAATATATATATATATATATATATATATATATATATATATATATATATATATATATATATATATATATATATATATATATATACATATATATATATATATTTTAATTTTTCTTTACTAATTTATTATTATTCTGCTCTTTAAGAACATTGATTTCATCTATTTTTAGAATATAACTTAACTTGCAATATATACACTTAACTTAACTTACATATATATAAAAGTTGTGCACTTTAATTTCTCAAAAAAAACAAAAAAAAAAAAAAAAAGATTAATGAAAAAACAAAAAAAACAATTGTTGGCCAAAACCTTAGTCAATGTAGCAGCACTCCTCACATGTTCTCCTTTTTTAGTCATTCAACATTTATCAACTGGCTAAATAGAGAGGACTTTTTACCATATTTTTAATAAAGTAATAACTTTACAAAAAAATTTGAACAACTATGGTGACCTTCATCAGAGAGGATACGACAAAAAACACTGTTAACATTTCGTTTTTTGTATTTTTATTTGTAAATTAAAAATCTAAGTGCTTAGTACTTTCGATGAAATGTTAAGTAAATGTTGAGTTTAATTTAATGTTATTTAATTTAAGTTAAGAAATATCAGTTAAACTTTTGATTTTTAAAAATCTAAACATTTAAAAGAAAAAATAGGAAAAAAAATGTGGCTTATTAATAGGCAACAATCACATAAGATAATAACATATTTATTCACATTAATTTTTTTAAACTACAAAAAATATTTTCTCCTTTATGATGTCAAAATAAAATAAAATGTGCATTTGCTGAATGTTATAAAGAACCACATATTGAATTCTTAGTTTAAAAAAATGATTTTAGTTGGAGTTTAATTCTGAATAAATTAAAAAGATTGAATGTAATGCTACATGTAAATCATTAGCAAACTATAAATTTAATCCTTTTTTGTACTATTATGGAATTCAGAACACACACACACCTTTGTTTAGACTTTGATATACCAATCAAAGATAGTAAAATATGGACTCTTAAGTTCAATCACATATTTTATTGTATACACTGTACAACCAAAAAAAAAAAAAAAAAAAAAAAAAAAAACACCCTTGCAAAAACTATCTATATACTATCATTTTAAAAAAAACCATGAAAAAAATATTTTTTAAAAACTATGAATTTTTTTTTTTTTAATATGAAAAAGCCTTATAAGAATTTTATCATGAAAAAATAAGAACTATTATAATTATTTTTATTACTCTTGTTTTTATTATTTTAATTTTTAAATTTCTTTTTTTACTTTTATTTTTATATGCACCTATTCAAGCCTTTCCAGGAAGTGCGTACGGTCGCACGCCTTTGTTTGTCCACATTTAAAGTAATTTTTAGCACACTGACCTGGGCAGTTGGTATCTTTTAATTTTTAAAGCATTTTAATAATTTGCAGCAAAAAGTTAAACTCATTACTGAAAAAAAAAAACCAATACTAAAAAAAGAAAACAAAACTGTAATGAAATAACAAATTTTAGTTAAATAGACTAGAAAAATATAACAATTAAAAAAAAGAAATATAAAAAAAAATTTGTTAAATTTTTATACAACTTTTGTATTCTTCTTTTTATGGTGGTTGTTATTTTTAGGGTGATTGTTATTTTTAGGGTGGTTGTTATTTTTAGGGCAGTTGTTATTTTTAGCAACTATATTTGATACAAGTCGAAAAAAAAAACATATTTTATAATAACTGAACAACAATTGAAAGTTTTGATATGCAATTTATTCACAACTTTTATCTGTCCATATAATTAAGAAGCCAATTTACTATGTGCATTAAAACTGTGAGAAACGTTGTTAACTTTTTTTCTTATGTTTATTTGTTTTCATGTCTTTTCGCTTTAAAAAATGTTTTTGCTCTATTTGAAGTTTTGTATAATAGGAAAGTAAGAAAATAAATTGCTATTTATTTGTAAAATATATTATTTGGTTAATAAATTTTGTAATGACACAAGAAATTAATTAAAAGAATAGCATTTTTTTGTATTTTTTGTTATAAACGTATTTACGAGATTTGATGAAATTGTTTTTTTTATAGTGTCCAATATTTAATGTTAATTCGAATTACTAGAGATAATGAGCAATTGCTCTGTTTGAAAAAATGCATTTAAAAACTTTCAAAAGTTGTTAATAGGCTCCTAAAAATTTTGTTAGAAAATTTCAGTAAATTAAAAATGTACTAGGCCACAAGCTTTTGGAGCATTGTCAATAACAATAGTTCATCAGGAAATAAACTATCCAGTTTAAATGTACAATTTGGAGAATCCAACGAAAGTGCAGACTAATTCAATGGGGGTAGTGAAAACAACCAAATATTTTATATTTGAGCATTAGTAATAATTTTATTTTTTTATAAAAAAAAACTTGTTGAAAAATAAAAAAAGAATTTAGCAAATAAATAGAAACTAGTTTTTTTGTTTTTTTGTGCAGTGATAAAAATGATAAAATTTAGTAAAAAACATTTAAAAAACAAATTTTAAAATTTTCCATAGGGTAATTCCATGTCAAATGAGCCCAAAATTTTTTAAAATGTCACCTTATATCCCAGATTTTCTGATCTTTATACAGTTGAGAGTACTTAGTAAAATAAGAATTTCTTGAAATTTTAGCTTCTAGCTTCAAAAAGATCCTGAAATAAGACCAATTTACTTTTAGCAGATTTGACCAGGGGCCTCTTCCCTCAGAATTGCAATGTTTATTTAGAGGTTTCAAGTCACATAAGTTAAAAAATATTTATTTTGTTTTACTTAAAAATGAGCAGGAATATAAAAAATTATTATTATGTACCTGTATGTATCAGTTTAAATAAATTCAGGCAATTTTTTATATGCCTGTTTTTAATTCCCAAGAAACTCATGTGGCCTTGATGATATCAAAAAATATATATATTACATATCATTCTATATTCATTGATCTTTCAGAAAACATAAGCATTTTGATCTGCAAGTATATGGATTTCCATACATAGGGAACAGGGCACAGAACATACTTTTTTTGTAGTGGAATATTGCAATTGATTTTTCACTACCTTCTAGACTAGCTGGAGCTTTGAAACTTTTGGAATTTGGGTTTCAAAAAAACCGTTTTTTTTTTTGAAAAAAAAAAAAAAAAACCATAGGTTTTTTTAAAAAAACAAAAAAACCATGGTTTATTTGGTTTAAATTAGGTTTTTACTAAAAAATGTGGTATTTAGTTATCCTTTTAAATTAAAAAAAGCATAACGTATTTTATTTGAGTAAACTATATTCTTTATCAATATTATTGTTATATTTCATCAAAATTATTCAATATATCATTGTTTAATGTTCTATATATAAATACAAGCTTTGCTGCTTTTTCTACCCCCAATCGGTTTCTTAACTTAGAATGAACAAGACCAAAAGTTGAAAAAATTCTTTTGATTCCAGTACTAGAAGCTGGTGCATTTAATAAACCTTAAATTTCCATTATGTTATAGTAGATTTGGCTTTTCTTGAACTCTTTATCTTGGCAGCTTCATTTTCATTTTCAGAAAGATTAGATCCAAAATATATAGGATCTAGTGTGTTTGCCAGAAAATGAGCATCACTGACAGTCTGTGATTTTCAATGTTAAAATCATTTGCTAAAAGATTCAGCATATGAGCAGCGCACCCATAAGTCATAATAATATCTCTTTCAGATGACAATACTTGTCTCATTAATTTCACATTAGTTGCATTGTCAGTCACAAAGCTTTTTACTGTGCATCCAAACAAAATCTATTGCTTCTCTTGCTAATTGTGTAAGATAATCACCAGAATGTGAATGACCAGAAGTGCTGATTGTTTCTACTAAAATGTTAATTCTATTTGTAATTACAGAGATACAAACTATAGGTTCATTATGTACATTACTCCAGCCATCTAAAGACATGGCTACAATTTTCCCATTCAATACATTACATTTTTCAATTTCTTCTGTGTAAACCCTATCTAATACTTCTCCTCCAATTTTAGTTCTATTATTCTAGAGTGTATTCTGGATGAAGCATATTGATAAATTTAAAAAAAAAAAAAATCATGGATTTAAAAAAATATATCTAATATTGAAGATTAGTTATATTTGTGAACATAACCCTGTCTTTGTTTTCTGTTATAAGTTAAAATCTTTTTTAAAAAACTTTAGTTTGGTTTAAACTAATGGTTTAAACCATTTGGTTAAAACTATGCAACCCTGGTGTTGGGTTTTAACTACCAACACAATTTTTATCACTGATGCACCTGTAACAATAACTGACAAATTATTTTTTTGTATTTTATTTTGTAAATATTCAAATAAAACAGAACAAAAAAATTTTAAAGACAGTATTTTCAAAGTTATCTTTACTTTTATTTCTTTAATTCAAAAAAAAAAAATTTAAGTGGAGCATGGCCCCTGGTGTTAAAAAAGTAAAATGGTCAGGATCTTCTTAGAGCCAGAAGCTAAAATTTTTATGGAATTCTTATTTTATTAAGCACTCTCAATTATGTAAAAATCAGCAAAATTTGAGATGAATGGTGACATGGTCTTGGTCAATTGACATGAAATTTTACATATTTCTAGCGCAAATAATAAAATATATCCTTATTACTGACTAAACAAAAGTTGTGAAAAAATTGTATATCAAAAAATGTTTTTATTTTCGTTATATTCTTATCTGCTTTCGTCCTCAAATTGTATCAATTTTGTTAGTGAAAAATAAAAAATGCCCTTAAAAAAAAAAGAAAACAAAAACAGTAAAATATTTACATATATTTTTTTTTTTTACAAAATTTTT
Source organism: Hydra vulgaris (assembly GCF_022113875.1). NCBI lineage: Eukaryota > Metazoa > Cnidaria > Hydrozoa > Anthoathecata > Hydridae > Hydra > Hydra vulgaris. Next base: position 41,035,350 of record NC_061167.1, on the reverse strand, counting down.
CTTTTTTTTAATTTTTTTTAGTTTATTTTATTTAGATTTTCTATTTTATATAATATTCTTTTTCTTTCTACGATTATTGCTGTTTTATTCTTTGTTGTTTCTTATAGCTTTATTTTGCCGCAAATTCTTAAAACGCTTACTATATAAAAACATGGTCAAGTTGTCTAATTACTTTGTCTAATTGTCAACTTGTCTAATTACTAAAAAATTACTTTAAACATAGACAAACAAGGCGTGCAACTTGAGCACGCACTTCAAGGGAAGGCTTGCATATATCATCTAACTTTTTAAGAACCAATGCAAGATACCTACATGAACTAAGGATTTCGGTTTAGACAAAAATTTATGTTTGTGTGTTTAGTTTTAAATTATAAAAATTTATGTTGAAAAAAAAAAGAAAGCTTACTTAGATATTGTATTAGAATGAGTCATTGAATCAGACATCTGAAGCTCACCATTAACTGGTCTACATTCTTCTTTTATATTTTCGCATACTTCTCTTTCATCTAGCTGTTGGATACCACTATTCGAATCTCCATTACTTGAATCTTCTTTAAAAAACGGTCCACCATATTCACAATCTGACATGGCTTCTGTTGCATCATAGAAAACATCCATAGCATCATCGTGACTATTCTTTAAAAATAAAAACAAAAACATTTTATTATATCTATTTAAATACAA
>NC_061167.1:40997166-41029666 GCF_022113875.1 Hydra vulgaris | reverse complement strand
CAACCAAGTGGCATATAATCTTCATCAAGTTCATCTGTGAGAATAATATGGGGTTGACTGGTATAGTGAGTGCTATATGCACAATGTTCATTCAATGCATTTAGCCATCTCTTAAAAGTAGAAAACAATAATATTTAAAAAAAAGAAATGTTTAATCTCAATTATTCATGTAACAAAAAGTAAAGAAAAGTGTACCTGACAATCAACTTGTCCTAAATTTGTCATAAAAAAATAAACTGTGTGATCTGAGAATTGAATCTTAAATTTTTGGTCAAATTCTTGATTAGCCTATGAAAAAAGAAATTTAATGATTTTTAAAAGTAATTTATTAATTTATAACTTTAATAAATTTAAAATAACATAACATTTCTATTTCCTGCAATTTATCTACAAATAATCTACCTTCCAGCTGTGAAAAAAATTGAAAAATAAAAATATATGTAATAATAATAAAAACGTAATTTAAATATTGGAAAACAATTTTTATTTTTATTTTTGTTCTTAGCTTTTTTATTTTTTTTTTTATTTTTTAGGTTGTATTTATTTATTTTTTGAATTTTCTTTATTGTCATAAACATTAAACAGTTGTAAAGTTGAGATGTAAATTAAGTTGAGGTGGAGGTGTTAGGAGGTGTAAGTTAAGTTGATGTATAGTTTTTAGGAAGTGTAAGTCAAGTTAAGGTGTACTTTTTAGAAGATGTAAACTAAGTCGAGGTGTAGTTTTTAGTTGTTAAGTTGAGGTGGAGGTGTTAGTTAAATTGAGGTGAGGTGTAAATTAATTTAAGCTTTTTGATTGATCAAGTTTGCTGTTGAAACTTTACGTGTTGCATCAAAAATAGCACATATTTCTTAGTTATTGATGGGAACTTACACTTCTTCAAAACTTCAAAAGACAACAAAAAGAGTATTATTCATAGAAAAACTACAAGTATTTAAATAAAAATATAAAAAAAAGTAAAAATAGTAAAATAACAGAGTTATAAAATAACTCAGATCTCTTACAAAGAAAGTGTTGATATTATGATATTCAAAAAAGTGAAAATTTTGATTCTGTTTCCATTCATGAAGCATCTACAGTAAAAGTTATATTAAATGGTTCAAAAAAAAAAAACTCAATTAAAATTTGCTTAAAAGAAAGTTTTAGTAGAAATAATCCAAACATAAAGAAACATATTAAAATATTAGGATATTATTTTAAAACAAACAAATGTTAACTTTTTGCCCTGAGATTTCTCAAGAAAAATACAAAGTTTGAATTTTCCAAGATATTAAGTCAAAATTTTGAGAAAATCTTGATATAAGACATTTTAGATGGATTTTTTTTATAAATTCACACACAACAACAGGTTGCAAGCAACCATTATTAAGTTAGGAGTTACTAGAAAACAAAGAATGGTGTTAAAGTGCAAGGAAACAGTTAACAGAAGAATTGAAAAGTTGTAGGTTTTGACATAAATGTTGTTATGATATAAATCTTGATATAAAATATATATATATATATATATATATATATATATATATATATATATATATATATATATATATATATATATATATATATATATATATATATATATATATATATATATATATATATACTATGTATACTATTGCATTATGTACTATTTTTTCTTTCTTATATAGACAAATACAATTAAAGCTCTTTTGAGCCAACATATTATCTGGTTATTCGTTACAATCTAAAATTATTATCACAAAAAAAAAAAAAGAAGAAAGAATGGAAAGATTCATGAAACCTCATAGACTAAGCAAATATTCTAACTCATCAGATGCAGCAAGAACTTATAACCATTGGTTCAAAATATTTTACAAGTATTGATAATGAAATGAAGCTTAATCTACTAATTAATTGTATTGAACCTAATGTGTATGAATATATTTCAGAGTGTGATGAGTTTGAGCAAACAATAAGTATACTTGACTATTTATATAAAACCAAAGAATGAAATATTTGCCAGACATATTTTGTCTACACCTAAAAACTGCCAGACATATTTTATCTACACGCAAACTGATGAATTGATAGTCTAATTTCTAAATGAGTTAATGAATTTATCTAAAGACTAAGTTTAGTGCTGTTAGTGCAAAGCAATACAAAACTGAAATGATTTGTGATGCTTTTATAAATGACTTGCTTTCTAACATTAATAATGTCAATGTTTATTAGAAAACCAGACATTAATGTTTATATTGTTTATAATGACCAAGCCAGATCTTTAGGTGTGGCGCAAGAAAATCTCAATCAACTATATCAATCTTTTCTAACACTGCATCTCTTCAGGAAATAAATTCATCCCTGCAAAAACCATATACAAGCAATGCTATTATTCATAACAGTAATCATGTAGATGCTGCAGTAAAATCAAAACAATTGTGTTGGTTCTGTTGAAACATACAACATCCATGTACAAAATGTCCTGCTCATGAAACTACCTGTCATAAATGTAAAAAAGTCATTTTGAAAAACTTTGTCAATATGCTAATTTCTCAGCAGCCATTCCTAAAATTGAGTATAATTACTTTTGTTCCACCATCTCAGCCTCAGAAAATTCCCTCTCTTGATTATGCCACAAAATTACTATTATAGACAAATATAGAACAGAAGCCTTGGTTGATAGTAGAAGTTCTGTGTGCTAGACAACTTAGGTATAGACATCGTTCTTGGTTTCAAGAACTGCATGAAAGTATTACAATTAAATATGGTAGAAAACTACCAACTTTTGCAGTTCTTACAACAATGAAAACTGAGCAAGAAGTGTTTGCTAGTCTCACCAAAAATTGCTGACCTATTAACACTTGATGTCAACATTCTCAAAAAGATAGAGAATTTATTATATCTAAAACCCATCATTTAACTGAAGCAGGAATAATAGAGCTAAGTAAATCACCTTGCACGCTCAAGGTTTAATTATAGACAAAAAGACTAAATGTTGTATGGTAGTCGATTATTCTGAAACTATTAATAAGCAGTTAGATGCATATCCTTTACCTAAGGTTGAAGTGATCGTGAATATGATTTCTAAATACAAAATTTATAGTACTCTAGACTAGACAAAATTTATAGTATTCTTTGTTTTGCTTACTGACAATAAACTGTAGCAATACATAGAATGTCTTTTGGAATTACCAAACAATCAGCATGTTTTCAACGCAAAATGGACAACTTTGTTAAGGCCTATGAACTAATTGGCAGCTTTCCAGTCATTGATAACATTACTGTATGTGGGAATAGTCAAAAGAGGATAATGAAAATTTGGCTAAATTCAGAATAGCTACCAAAGAAGCTGGAATTATAATTAATGAGGAGAAGAGTGTATTTTCAAATAGCGCATTAATTTTTTGGGTTACCGTATATCATATGGTTCTTTAAAACCTGATCAATCAATCAATCATGTATTCTGGAAAGATCTAACTTTTTTGATATTGATTTTTTGAAAAGATCTAGCGACTGTGGAAGTTAGATCTTTTTTGAAAAGGTCTAACTTCCACGGTCGTTACAAATAGTTATAAAAACTAATATAAAGTAAAAACCTCTTTGATAACATAAAACATATTATAGACACATAGTTATAATTATAATAAAAATAACAATAAATTAACAAAACAACAATAATAAAAGTAGTTAATTGTATAATAATAAGAATAACAATAATAATAGTACCAGTAAGTATAATTAACACCCCATAATAATGAATAAAATAAAAATATGATAATAATAAATACAATACACATATAACAGAATTGTTAAATAAATATTAAATAAAAGGCTGTTCATTAAATACGTCAACAAAAATTATAAAAACCAGTAACTAAAAGAATTAAATCAATGCAATCTTCCATACAACAATCAATTATATAAACATAGTTACAGTTACAAACAGTAATAAACTGACAAAACGTAACTAATAACGATGACATAAAAACGATCATCAGCAGCTTGCCCCTCTTATTAAGTTACCTGCACCTGATAATGCTAAGTCTCTGCAACAGATTATTGGAATGTTTTCATACTATTCAAATAATTCAAAAAATTTCAGATAAAATTCAACCTTTGAATTGTGTTACTTAATTTGCACTCAATCAACAACGAATATTAGCATTTAAAAACTAAAAAATGTTCAATCTTCTATGATATCTTTTGATATCCATTAATGTCCTTTTTACTATAGAGACGAATGCTTCAGATTTTGCCTTATCAGTCACACTTAACCAAGATGAAAGGCCTGTTGCCTTCCATTCACAAACTCTTCAAGGAAGTGAATAATACTATCCATCAGTGGAGAAAGAAGCTCAAGCAATATTTGAAGCCATAAATCATTGGTGACATTTTCTTCTGGGTCAACATTTTATTCTTATCACAGACCAACACTCTATAGTATTTTTAAAGAGTATGATTATCAATCAAACAGTAAAATAAAGTATGATAAGATAATGCATTAGAGAATAGCCTTGTCCCCATATTTGTATGATATTTCTTATCGCAGGGATATGTAACAGTAGTCCAGATACATTTACTTGTGTTTGATGTGCAGCAATAAGTTTAGAGTATTGATTTGCATACAGCACTTTGACATCATGGAACTACTGTAGAGTATGTAATCAAATAAAACCAAAGCACTATCATCCAAATGCTACACACCTAATTAAGGCAACTGAGCCTTTTGAACATATATCCATGGATTTTAAAAGACCATTACCTTCTTTAACTCCTAAACATAATATGTTTACAGTTGTAGATGAATACTCAGATTTTCCTTTTGCCTATCTGGTAAAAGATATGACAACTCAGACAATAAATAACTGTTTAGCTGATCTATTTTCCATGTTTAGTATGCCTATGTTCACTCTGATTGTAGCTATGTTCACTCTGATTGTAGCTATGTTCACTCTGATTGTAGCTATGTTCACTCTGATTGTAGCTATGTTCACTCTGATTTTAGATCATTTTTAATTTCTTCTGAATAAAAACAGTTCTTCACAAGTTCTTCTTCACAAAAGATATTGCGACTAGCACGACAACCCCTTATAACCCAGCTGGAAATAGAAAAGTGGAAAAATATATTGGAATTATATAGAAGTCAATATTACTCACTCTTAAATCTCAAAATCTACCATTATCATTTTGGAAAAGAGTTTTACCGGATGCACTTTATGCAAGATCTTTATTGTGTACCTCTGCTAATTGTAGATAAACAGAAAAAAAAGTTGAAGATAATTCAAACCCTATGAAGCAAATTTACCTCTTCACAAATTTCTAAAGCATCTGAAAGACTTGATTTATAAACTTATTTGAATATTTTAAGAGGAGGGTGAATGACATAAATGTTGTTATGATATATCTTCATATAAAATATATCAATATATATAGTAAAATTTATATTATGTATACTATTGTGTTATGTATCATTTTTTTCTTTCTTATATAGACTAATACAATTATAGCTCTTTTAAGCCAACATAATATCTGGCTATTTATTACTGGTTGCATTAGTCAGGAAAACGTGAATATAGGAGAGAGTTGTAGGATAGGATTGAAGTGTTCAAATAAAAGTTTAGAGCATTTAAGACAATAGGAGCAGATAGAGCAGGTCCAACTATGCTTACAAATAAGATATTTTTAGAGATAGAGAATGAAATCAGGTGTACGATAATGGCACATTAAAGAGAAGCAACCTTAGCAGATGCTAACTTTATAATTGATTGTATATATTTTTGTGAAAGGTAATAAACAATATTTTAAAAAGATGTAAAGAAGAGTATTCAGGATTTTCAGGAAGATTATTAGTGTAGATAAGAAATAATACAGAACTAAGGATAGAACCTTGAGGTCCCCCAGAAAAAACTAAGAGAGAAGAAGACCATAGGTCTTTGAAAATAACTTTAAAACTGCAGTTACAAAGAAGTGATTGGATGTTTGGGAAGGTCCACAATCATTTAAATGATAACTGGCATAAGTTAAATGGAATGTTGAATATCTCTCATGGCTGAAGCGCAGAGAAACAGGTTGAGTGTGATACTTCTAGAGACATATATATAGACATAAAGGTGAATTTGAATCTTATTTATATTATATATATATTATATATAGAGGGAAAGTTTGTACCTCAAATCTCTTGATTGCGAGCTGAGCAATAATTTAATTTATTTAATATTTTAGTTTGATGATGTCATGAAACTGAAATAGACTGAAGAAAGACCACCGGAACTTACCTGAACAGGAAGTTAGAGTTGGAACAGACAGTATCTACATGGATACTGGACAGTATCTACATGGATACAAAGGAGATCTATTATAGCTAAAAATAAATTTTTTTAAATCATTCTCTTTCTGAAAAAAAGTGTCTAGATTTAGGCATGCATAACTTTTATGTTTACAGAAGATGTACATCGGTACACTAATCAAACAGTATCATAGTATAACTTTTTTTATATTAAAATACATAATTACAAACAAAAAATTATTATTGCTAAATATATAGATAATATCAAACAAATGTTGCTATAAGATATTTAAATATTTGAAAAATGCAATAAAATTTTTATTTCTGTAAAAAAAAAAAACATATGGTTATGTTTGCATTTGGTAGGTTTATACTGAAATGTCAATGAGAATATCATAGGAATTCTGTAAACAAAAAGACGATTGTCATTTAATTATTGCACATACTTTGTTATCTGAATATATTTATATTCAAAATTCATTACAGAATAAAATCCTATAAACAAATTTATTTTGATTAAAAAGTTTTGTAAAACCAACCAAATGGTTATTTTTTTTAAACCATTTGATTTTGGGAAATAAGCAATTTTATTTTATATAATTTTACATGGGCTTTTGAGTTTTCAATAGATATAAAATTATATCTATTGAAAATTATAACTTCAATAGATATAAAAATATATCTAGTGATAAATGCTGTTGTTGCTAATGAATGCTGTTACACTTTAAATAAAAACAAGAAATAAATTATAGTATTTTATAATATATTTAGAGATAATTGTATATAACTTGTTTACCAGTATTTTTGCATGATCAAGATATTTAAAAAACTGCCTTCTCAAGCCTGAAGCTGCATCAGCTCTAAAAAACAATGTTATATTTATTGCAAACTAATTTTGAATCATTTGTAGTATTTTCACACCAATAAAAATAATAATAATATTTTGTATCAATTTAGGTTTATCAGGATTTTGTCATTCTTATTGTGATTTGTAATTTTAATTTTGTATTTGTATTAAAATACTATATGTATTTGGTGACAAAATGCTATATATTTATATATATATATATATATATATATATATATATATATATATATATATATATATATATATATACATATATATACACATATATATATATATATATATATACACACACATATATATATATATATATATATATATATATATATATATATATATATATATATATATATATATGCGGTAGTGGTGTAATGGTCACTTCATAAGCAAGAGGTTCCGAGTTCGATCCCCACCACATCCTTGGTAGTACCGCGCTCAACTTGTTTCTTCGCGCAGCGGCCTTGTTTGCCAAGGTTTGTGTTTCAGAGTTATAGAGAAGAGAGAGGGTTATACCTACTATTAAGATTAAGCAGCCTCCTCATCTGTAGTGGCCTTCTCGGCCTTGAGGATGTGAATAAATATATATATATATATACATATATATATATATATATATATATATATATATATATATATATATATATATATATATATATATATATATATATATACATATATATATATATATATATATATATATATATATATATATATTATATATATATATATATATATATATATATATATATATTTGGTGAAAAAATTTTATAGCCGGTGAATATATTTATCTATTAAATCCTGATATTTTTACTGATGTTGACTATTGTCTTAATTTTGTAATTGATCCCTTAAATCCATCTTTTTCACATGTTATAGAGTTGAGAGAGAGTTATAACCACAACTAAGTAGCCTCCTCATCTGTAGTGGTTTTCTTGGACTTGGGGAGGTGAAAAAATGTAATTAAAAAAAAAAAAACTCACCTGTCAAAGCATGGCTTACTAATGATAAAAATAAACAAACTAGTAAGACTTAAAGTCCTAAATTACATGTGAATGGAAGTAAAAAAAATTGAAATCAAATTTTGCTAAAAAAAAAACACTTTGACAGTTTTAAATTTATCTAAAGATGAAATTTATCTAAATGTTTATGTATCTACTGTTTTGAATCATTTGGTAATAGCAGACACGGCTGTTTCACTCAATATAAAAGCGAGCCTGACGTCACGAGTTTATCAAAAAAAAAAGTATTTCCGCATAAAAAGTATAAAAATTCATTAACTTTAAAATAATAGTATTTTTTTTCTATAAATGCTTTCATCTTCAAATAAAAAAAATATAAAAGATCTATCTTTCCTTGTTAAATAAACATTTACATTAAACGGAATAAAAATGAAAGCTGTAAAAATATTGTTAATAATTTGGCATCACTTTTCTGATTTTTGCGATTTTTACACAAAACCTGTCTTAGGCCAACTAAGATTTGATAACATAGCTACATGGTCGATGGTTGAAATTTAGAACAGTTATTAATGAATGTCTGTTCTATCTAGATTTCCACAGACTTTGCAAGTTTTTATATAGAAAGTTAGTTTTTAATGCATTTATATTTTTGTTTTTATTCGTTTTGAATAAAAAACATAACATTTTTGAAAAGTCTGTGGATTTAGTAATACTTCAACCTTATATGAATAAGAAAATCAAAAAATTATTTTCTGTACCTCTAGCTATGTTATCAAATATGTTTTCAAACTTGGCATGTTTAGCGACATTTTTTTTAGTTTTTTTTGCATAAATTTTTGTTTACATTTTAAAGCGGTGACGCAAACTCTGATCGTTACGTCCCCAACGATTATCGGATGCATTTTAAGAAAACAAACAAAATAAACGAGACACATTTTATAGAATAAATAACAAAGTTTCGCGGATTAATTTCTCTTGGATATTTGACTAATTTCAGATAAGTTGATTAATCCGATTTTATCTAGTGCATCTATTTGTCAATATTATTCTATTTAAGTTGTTTGTATTATAATTTTATTACTATATCAATAAAGATTATAAAGCAAAGTTTCGTGGATTATTTCCTCGTGGATATTCGACTAATCTCAGATAAGTTGCTTAATTCTTTTATTTTTAGTGTATTTATTTGTAAATATTATTTTATTTTATTTCTTTTATTATATTATTATTATAATATCATTATCATTATTTATGTGATGTATGCAACTGAGAGGGAAATTTTGAAACTGTACATCGGTTGGGAAGATGGTTGGGAAAATGAGTATAACTTTAATTTTGTAAAGCGAGTAATTGACACTAGTAAGATCACTAACAATGTGATTTCAATTTTATTAACAGTTTTTCATCCAAAAGCGTTGTTTACTTTTTTAAGTTTTCTTTTGCCAATTGAGTTTAATATGCCTAATATTGATGTGTTAAATAAAATGTGCCGAAAAATAAAACAAAGAAAAAAAGATTCTAAAAAGTATTTTGAAGCTTCAAAAAACGAAGCATTTTTTAAAATGCAACTGTCTCCAGCTCCACAAACAAAAAAACAAAAAAAATCAGCAGATGCAGATAATTTTTATATTTTAAATAGGAATAAGGAACTAAGTAGTCAAGTTGAACAATTAATTTCTAAAGAAAAAAATAATGTGGAGCAAATAGATAATTTAAAAATACAGGTATCAAAGTTGGAAACTGAAGTTATATATTTAAATTCTAAAAACAAGGCTCTCAACGCACATTGTAACTCATTAAGTTCTCAACTAGAGACTATGAGTATTAGGCTAAAACAGGAGGAGCAGTTCCAACTTTAAAAAAAAAAAAAATTAAAAACAGCACACCGTAAATTTGCATCTGCTCGTGCCAAAAATGTAAGATTGCTAAAAAAATTTAAATTTGAAAAAAAAAATGCAAAAATCAGTGATATAAACAAGAACAGTTGCCAAATTTGCAAATATTTTGCTAGCAGTGATAAGGATTTAGTTGTCGTTGATTCTTATTTAGACTATGACAACATTGGTTCCTCTAAATTATTCTGTGGGTTTAAATTAAGTAATCCACAGACTATATCAGTTAAAAAGCCAATAGTTATAATATCTTATTCTAAGTTAGGTAGGCATGCTGCAGCTAGATGATCTAAACTTGCTTTTATATTCCTTCGATTATTAGCTTGTTCAGATTTGGAAAGTGATTTGTCTATGTTGTTTTGTGATTCTGTGTCTTGTGAAAAGTCTATGTTTCATTGTGTTGCAAATAAGTTGGGTTTAGTTAGGCAGTTAAGTGTTTCTGATGCTGTAGAGCTGCAGAGCCAATTAAGGATGCCCACAGCTGAATTCCGTAGGCTAAGACGTATTCTGTGTAATCTTGGTGCAAGGATTCTCCCATCTGAGCCCAAGATAAGACAAGAACAAGAAATGCGGACAATGCATGTTAGTAAAGAACATGTTACTGTAAAGTCCATGTTGCTTTATCCATCTGCGAATGAAGCACCTTGTTTAGTACCTGTATTGATGGTCAAGAATTTGATAACTTATATTGAAGAGGTTTTCAATAGTCTGCACGTTCGTGACCACTTCAATACAATCTATGGAAAGTGCTTACAATGAGAACTTGTGTGAAGATAGACAAGGTGGAAACCTAAAAGCTCTAGGTAAGTTTCATAATTCAGTTATTGCTCCTGTGATTTTCCCCATAATAACTTTAGATAATGTAGTGCCACCTGTTTTGCATATTATGTTAGGAGTTGTGTTAAAACTTTATAAGTTATTGTTGAAGGAGTGTAAGACTTTGGATTGTCAAGCTGTTTCGTCTTTGTTGCATAATGAGAATGTGAGAACGAATGAATTGTGGGCTGCTAAAAGCTTTGAATGTTCTAAAACAGCAGACTCTTTACGTTTATTAGGAAATCAATTTGTAGACGTTGCAAATCTACAGACTCGTTGGTTAGCTTTTGATAAAAATATTTCTGAATTGGAATGCATATCTCTAAACTCCTCCAATAAAAAAAAAACCTGTAAACAGCAAGAAAAGTGTGCTAGTATCAGGTGTTTAATTACTAAATATGATTGTAACATTGATTGGGTGCAGTGTGGAACGTGCCAAAAATTGTTCCATCAATTTTGTGAAATTATTGGTGGTTCGGAAAAGAATGTATTGTGTGATATAGAGAAGTATGAGTGTTTAGCATGTCAGGGTGAAGATTTAGAATGTCTTGACCTTTATATTTCTGAAAAAATTTCTTTTATACGCGCACAGCGCGAAGTTTTAGACGTTGAGTATATTCGATTGCAGATAGAGTGTGAAGACCTAGAAAAAATATCTATAAGTAGCATGGGGACTCATGAGAGGTCTCTTTATAAGTCCCTTGAAGATATGAAAGTTGAGCAACAAGCTTACCATGGTAATGTATTTGTAGGTAATCATTGTAAAATAGTATTAGGAAACCACTATAAACTTTGTAGTGTTATTGATGATGAAGCAATTAAAAATAGATTTGTACGTGTGTTTAGTGTTTTTAATAATTTGCAACCTATTCTTTTTAAGCAAAAATTTCTTTCTGATGCTGAAATTTCTGAGCTTCATCAATATATAAATTTATTTGCTATTGAGTTTCATGCTTGCTTTCCAAAAGAAAGTATCACGCGAAAAATGCATGAACTCATTTTCAATGTGCCTCTATTTGTAAAATTGCATAAAACTATTGGGTTGCTGAGTGAAGAGGAGGGAGAGTGTTTGCATAATAGCGTAAATAACGAATTAAGGCAGTTGCATTCAGTTAGAAATCAGGAGCAAAAGCTGCATCTTGTTTTAAAACGTTTTGAATTGCACAGCAAAGCTGATAGGAAGCTTCAAGCCTCTAAGGTGAGAAAGTGTGTTGTGTGTTCAGAGCGTGGCGAAAATTCATTTTATAGACAAGGTCTTTGTCTTGTTTGTGGTCATCAAATTTAGTTTAAATGTTTGAAAAGTTAAAAAAAAAATTAAACTTTTTACATCTAAGATAAATTATATAAGATCCTTAATTTACAAATAAGAGAATTCTATTCTGTTTTAATGCCTGTAATGTTTGTTCAAAATAATAATAATTTTTTATTACAATGATTTTATATATTAGGTAGATGCCCATTCTGTTCCTATTTTCAAAAGTTTATTATATCTATGCAATGCTTTTGCTCAGGTTAAAGAATGGAATAAAAGTCTAGCATCAAATGTATAGCTAACTATTTTAATTTGTGATCAGAGCAACTGGTGTGTTTGTTGGATATGATTTTGTATGTTTATGTAGTTAATTCAAAAAACGTTTTATCCTTTGTTATGTAATATGTAACATTTTTTATATATATTAGATCTCCGTTCAATTTTTATCATCAAAAGTTAGTTCTACCTTCGCAGGACCTCTGCTCTACATACCTCCTCTCTGGTTAAAGAATGGAATATAAGTCTCATTTATCAAGTTGGTGTAAAAATTTAGCTTGATAAATTAAGAAGTTGTAAACTTTATTATCACAATTGCCAAGTTGACCAAATGTTCTTCTGGTTTTAAATGAATTATGTATGAATCTAGTATCAACTGGGTGTTCAAAGATAGTTTACTGCTTGAAGAACTTATCAATGGACCAACTAATTATAAAACAGTTTTTAATAAAAATAAAAACGAATTATCAAAAGATTTAAATCAGTTATTTGTGTATATTTAAACACTTAATTTTTTGTGAGAAGAGATTGTTGATACAAGTACCATAAAATAATTCTACTACCAAAAGCTAGGTTAATTCAAAACCTTTAACTCAATTTTGGTCATGAATTATTTTATTAGAATTGATGAGTTTTTATTTATTAACTACCTAACACCATATTATTAGAACTTTATTTTGTAATGTAATGATTTTATCAGCGTTCCAAAATAATTTTCTAAATCAAGAACTTCTATATTAAAAAAAAGTACTCATTTAACAACTAATCGCCCCTTATAACGACGTTTTTCATAATTTTGCGAAAAATGTGGTTTGCTTTCACAATTCGATTAAGGCTGTTTTAGTTAACCTTAAATAATTAAGTAAGGTTTTTTTGTTTTCATTATTGTCAAACAATAAGTGTATTTGATAATAACTATTAGGAATAGATTTTTCTAATTTTTTTTTGATAAAAAGTAACATCAAATTACAAAAATTTAGCCAAATTCAATATATGTCATATTTATTCTAAACTAAAAGAAGTTTTTCTACTAATGCATTAAATGTCATAAGGTAAAACATTTTATTGATGTCTTAATTGTTTTTACAAAACATAATTACCTCTTATATTTCAAAAGTTATAAAAGTTTTAGTAACACCCCTTTAGTCAATATTTTCAAAAATTAACAAGAAGCCGTTAAGCTCGGTTTGAAACAGCCGTGTCAAGGGAACAGTGGATTCAATGTCAGCTTTGGAAAAATGGATTCATGAATGCACACCATACTGCAGTTTATTTGTGAAATCTGTTTTTCTTATGACATTCATTAGATATAAATTACCATTTTTAAAAACACTCATTATAGTGTAAGTTGTGTTGTACTTTTTAAATAAAACTAATGTTTTCAGTATATTACATTTTCTTTATTTATATTTTGACTATTACAAGATTATTCCTCTCTGGAAGTACTGTGCTGTAAAAGGTGCTTTCTGATGCTAAACTCCATTATTCTCAGTTCACTAAATCTCGCATCTTATCGCAGAAGTTAGGCTCTAAAGACTTTTGGAAAATCTTCAACAACATTGTTAACAAGGGTAGATCTAACATTCCATCTCTCATTCATGGGACTGATCTTGTTACCTCTCCCAGGGATAAGGCAGAACTGTTTGCAAAGAACTTTTCTTCTAATTCCACTCTTGAATCTTATGGACATTCTCTTCCTTCCATTCCAGTCAAACAGGTTGACCCATTGTTAGACATTCAAATCACTCCGGCTTCTGTTGCTAAAGTCATATCTCAATTAAACTCGTCTACAGCTTGTGGTCCAGACAACATTCCTGTCACAGTCTTGCAGAATTGTTCTCCAGAACTTTCTTCAATTCTCTCTAAACTATTTAACAAGTGTTTGACTGAGTCTTGTTTTCCTGCTTGTTGGAAAATGGCATCTGTGGTTCCAATATTCAAAAACTCTGGAGAAAATTCTGACCCCTCCAATTATCATCCGATCAGTCTTCTTTCTGTTATTAGCAAGGTCTTTGAGTCTTTGATCAACAAATTCCTCACATCTCATCTTGAGTCAAATAAACTACTGTCAGACAATCAATACGGTTTTCGATCCTCTCGCTCTACGGCCGACTTGCTAACTGCTGTAACTGAAAGATTTTATCGTGCATTAGATGGAGGCGGTGAGGCTAGGGCTATTGCTCTCGACATATCTAAAGCTTTCGACAAAGTTTGGCATGCTGGTCTTCTCCATAAGCTTGCTTCATATGGTGTTTCTGGGAAAGTTTTTGAGATTATCAAATCATTTTTTTCTGACCGGTTTATTAAAGTCATCCTTGAAGGCCAACACTCTTCTTTATTTCCAGTAACTTCTAGGGTTCCCCAAGGTTCCATCCTGGGCCCTGTTTTGTTTCTTATCTACATAAACGATCTTCCTGACAACCTTTGATCTAAAGTAGCTCTTTTTGCTGATGACTCAACTTTATACTCCTGTCTTGACAAAAAGTCTTCTCTTTTCGATCGCCTAGAACAAGCAGCTGATCTTGAATCTGATCTCACTTCAGTAATAGATTGGGGTTCACAGTGGCTTGTGAATTTCAACTCTAAAAAAACCTAATTGCTTACTGCAAACAACTACCGTAGTATGGTCAACATTCCTATATTAATGAATGGCAATCCTCTTACTGAGTCGTCCTCTTTACGCCTTCTTGGATTATCGCTTACTACTGACCTTTCATGGAAACCATATATACAATCGATTGCTAAATTAGCTTCTGCTAAGGTTGCTTCTCTTTATCGTGCTCGCCATTTCCTTACTTCTGATTCCATTCTCTACCTCTACAAATCTCTTATTCGTCCCTGTATGGAATACTGTTGTCATATTTGGGCTGGTTCTTCTAACGATTCACTTTCTCTTCTTGACAAGGTCCAAAAACGCATTGTAAATGTTGTTGGACCTGGACTATCTGCTAAGCTTGAACCTCTTTTCCATCGTTGTAAAGTTGCATCTCTTTCTCTTTTCTACAGATACTATCATGGTCACTGCTCAAAGGAGTTATCATCTCTAGTTCCATCAACTAAAATTCATTCTCGTTTTACTCGTCATTCAGCTAAGTCTCATTCGTTTACTGTATCTGTCCCTGCATGCTCTAAAAACTTTTATTCATCTAGTTTTTTTCCCCGCACTTCAATCCTTTGGATCTCTCTCCCATCTTCATGTTTTCCTGACTCCTACAATCTTCAACTTTTCAAGTCTTCTGTCAACCGTTTCCTTGCTCTATAACTCTGTTCTTTTTTTTCCTAGTAACTCCCAACTTAATAGTGGTTGCTTGCAGCCTTGTTGGGAGTGAATGCAAATAAAAAAAAAAAAAAAAAAAAACTTGTTTCTCCTCTCTGGTAGAAGTACTGTGCTGTAACTTGTTTCTCCTCTCTAGAAGTACTGTGCTGTAACTTGTTTCTCCTCTCTGGAAGTACTGTGCTGTAACTTGTTTCTCCTCTCTGGAAGTACTGTGCTGTAACTTGTTTCTCCTCTCTGGAAGTACTGTGCTGTAACTTGTTTCTACTCTCTGGAAGTACTGTGATGTAACTTGTTTCTCCGTGGAGTGATCTTGTTTGTGTTTTGGATTAAGAGAGTTAATAAATTTGAAAATCATTGAAAAAATTTTTTTTTTTGTTTTCAGAATAATTTGAAAAACTTTAGTCTCAGCATTATATTAACAAAATTAAGTAGTACTCAAATTTGCATTAACTGGTTATAACCCAAACATTCCATGAAATATGACAACCAACCCAACATTCTGTTGGCTTTGGTTGTCACACAGCAGAGGTCTTCAAAAATAATTTTACAACAAAATATATTTAATTCAATGTCAGAAAATTGTTGTAATAGTTACCAGAAATAGTTAAACTACCTTTTTGCAAAGTCTGGCTTTTATTTAATGAAAAATAAAATGTAAACCTAAAATGTAAAAAATGTGACAACCAACCCCCTCTCCCTTATACTGCTGCTGCATTATATTGCTATATATGCAAATCATATACAATATAAAGTTTTTACATTAAACATTCATGGGTTGTGATATGCTGAAAAGCATAAAGCTCTTCCTATTAAACAAACCTAAACAAAAAATTTCAACTTTGTTTTTATAGAGCTTTTTAAATATACACAATATATTATTTTAAATAATTTTAGCGGGAAAATTTTAATAGAAAACTGTTTACTTTTTTACCTGGTATGGAAAGCAGATAAAATTCCACGCTCTAAAATCACCCAATGTTTTTTCCATCCAAAGAAGCGACTTTTCTATTTTTTTGTATAAAAATAAATGTTTTTTATAAAAAATATTGCAATTACGGAAGCAAAAACTAAAAAATCAAATTTAGATAATACCTATAAATAAACATAAGGGGTTATGCACATAGAACATATAGTACAAAAGTAATACATACAGTAATGCATACAGTAAAAAAGTAAGGGAGGTTTGCTGAAAGTTTTTGGATGGATGAAGAAGATTTAAAAGTAAAAGTAAACACCTTTAAAAAGAGTTTCATAATTATCTAATTTTAATATTGTTTTTGTTTAATTTTTTATTTATAACTTTATATAAACTCTATTGTTGAGCTAAGTCACAAACATGCAGTTTTAGTGCATGCAAGTCATGCGATTCTTTAATGTGCAAACATTAAAAATAGTAAACAAATTTTAAAATAGTTTGATATCAACAAATTTTATCTTCCACATATTGAAAATGCTGATGCAGTTTAAAAAATATATAATCCTAAAACCAAAAAAACTACATTTGAAAGCATTTCATGATTATGTTAAAATACCTAGTATTTTTGCTAACTATTGGTATATTCTGGTAATCTGCAAATTATTCTGATCCATTGTGCTATTGTATCAGGTAAATAAAAATCAGTTAAAAATATAATTAACTAAAATAATCTATATTTAATTTTTTTACTCATTTTGTAATACTTTTATAATTTGTTATTGTAATATATTTAGTAATTTAATATATCAGAACTTAATTTATTAAATAAGACTATAACTTTAAAATGAAATTTAAACTTGATTTAAACTTGATTAACATTTAAAAACTCCATGAGTTACTAACAAACTGTGTTGAATTTTAGAGACAATTAGAATGAAGTTATATCTTTAAAAGTAAACCTTTTGTTACCCTTTTTAATACATATGTTGCCCCTAATACACAGCTGGTTAGGATTTAAATTCACATATGGTTATTACAACAAATTAAAATAACAAAAACTAACATACCTTCATAATATAACCTTCAAAGCGTTCAACTGTCTTTTGAACAGTTTGCAGAGGATGAATATCTAGAAGTTGCCTCATTTTTGGATCACGTGAAAGCTCTAATGCTGATAAACCTTTAAGAACAAAGAGATTAACTAAATGACAAATTTTAGTGAGCATAATGGGTATGACTAACAAGTATATTAGTCAATATTTCTACTGGTATAGCAACAACAAGATTTGAAAAAATGATCAGTTAAAAAGTAAAAATGGTTGAGTGAGGGACACAGATCTACCATGATCTACTTTACATCTCCGCTAGTTAATACTACTAGTTGTAATAAAACTTTCGAAATATTTATAAAAGAAATAAAAAATAATAGAAATTTTTTTTTCTAAAAACATTTTTTAGCAAATATTTTAAACTTAAACTTTTTATTTTTTTGTTGTTGTTTTAATGGTTGCATTGAAAAACCTTTAAAATCTCATAACTATCTTGAATTAATATTAAAGGCAGTTTTTATTTGTATATTGTTAATAATGTTTATAATATTATATTGAAAGTATTATGGTGAAATAATTGGTTATTTTATAGGTATTATTATTAGTAAATTTTTAATCAATTTTAAGATAAAGCACAGAAGTTTACCCAGGAGATAAAGTTTGAACAGAATTTTATCTCTTTTCTAATATTTCACTTATTATGTGGTATTGGTGTAGTGGTAGAGTGCTTGCCTTATAAGGGAGAAGTTCCAAGTGCAATCCTTACCATGTCCCTGGTATCACCAGGCTCAACATATTTTTCTGTGCAGTGGCCTTGTTCATCACGGTTTGTATTTCTGAGTTATAAAGCTTAGAGAGGATTGTAACTACAACTAAAGCAGCCTCCTCGACTAGAGTAGCCTTTTCGGTCACGGGGAAGTGAACTAACATTAAAAAAAAAATTCAATAATACTTTATTGGGGAACCTTGTTTATTTAAATTGTTAATAGATTCAAAATCCTGAATTTGTACCATTTTATGCCATCTTTATATATTCTTTAAATTTTTTTATCAGAACTGTCAAATGTTTGTAAGCTATCTGTAATGATTAGGGATGCAATGACTTATCAAAATTTTGAAACTTCAAACTTAAAGGTCAAAAGCTATGGATTTTGAATCCAGACTGTAGACTTGAATTTTTTTTGTTTATTTATGAATAATTTTTTAATTTTAATTTCTTATAAAGTTTCTATTACACTCTATTACAACATTATTTATTAAAAAGTATTAAAAATATTATTTTTATACTGTTAATGTAACAAATTATTTCATAAAAAAATGAATATTTTTTAGTAATAACCACATTTTTTTTAAAAAGATAATAAGTAACAAGTAGAAAGTAGCTACTCAAAATTAGGCAAAATAAATAATATACTGAATAATTTTAATTATAAGATGTTATTAAGTTATATTATTGTCATACTTAGAAAAACAGAACCTTTATTTTAATTTAATTTTACTTTTTTTATTTTAAATTTCTTTTTACTATTATTATTTTTTAATTTCTTATATTTTTCCAAAATCTATAATTTGCTATTACTATGTCAGGGATAAATATTTCTACAGAATTCATATTTTAAAATGATAAAATATATTTGAAAACAAAAATATTTTATCATTTTAAGTTATCAAACTTTTCAAACCTTTTTCTTTAAAAAGTCCATGGTTTCACACTTGTGTAGTTTAGACATCTTTCCACAATGTCAATTTCTTATATATAAATATGGAATTATGGAAAACTTGGAATAATTATGGAAAAGCTAATGCCATTTTTTACATCCAGGTGCTCTTTCTGGCCTATTTTTCAAATCAGTATTTAAGATTACCAGGTTACATACATACATACATACATACATACATACATACATACATACATACATACATACATACATACATACATACATACATACATACATACATACATACATACATACATACATACATACATACATACATACATACATACATACATACATACATACATACATACATACATACATACATACATACATACATACATACATACATACATACATACATACATACATACATACATACATACATACATACATACATACATACATACATACATACATACATACATACATACATACATACATACATACATACATACATACATACATACATACATACATACATACATACATACATACATACATACATACATACATACATACATACATACATACATACATACATACATACATACATACATACATACTAGGGTGGTTCTTAAAACAACTTTTTTTGAAAATGATAGCTGGCACCCTCTGAATATGTTGCATATAATAAAAAAATACTGGATTTAAAAAACAAAATTATATAAAAATTTCAAAAATATTAATCATTTTAAAAGTAAATTTTTATTTTAGATTTTAGTGAACAAAAAATTTTGTTTTTTAACTGAAAATGTAAAATAGGGAATTTAACAAGAATTTTTCATTATAATTTTATCTATAGATGTGTTTTTATAAAATGAATATTATTTTTGAAATTTTTATATAGTTTTGCTTTGTTTGAGACCCAACATGACATACTTTTGAAAAACTTTTTTTATAATAATACTAGGGACCTATTTAATGTTCAAGGGCGAGTAGGAACCCTTTAAAATATTTTTTATTCAAAAATTTTTTAAATCTAGCATTTTTTTATTAAATAAAACATATTCAGAGGGTGTCAGCAGTCATTTTAAAAAAAAGTTGTTTATAGAACCTTTTAGAACCATGACTAGCAGTTTGGACCCATAAAATACGAGTTTGGACCCATATACTTTTACACGTTGGTTTGGTGAAGTCTCATATTTTGAAAAATACGAGACTTCACCAAACCAACTATTTTTATACTTCCACGGTCCACTTCTAAATTCCTAAATTTACTTATATTCCTTATATATTTACTTATATTCCTTATTTACTTTATCTTATTATTTATTTTATAGCCAATTCATTAAAAAAAAAATACTTTAGAAGGTAAAAAAATTAACATATGCACCTTTTCGTATACGTAGAGCTCAAAAGAAATTTATAAAATGGTTTGTATTTCTCTAACATGCATGTTTTGGATAGCTCAGTTGTTAATTGGTGTCATTTTGTGGAGGTTTAAATCTGCCCATTAACACATTACATTTTCAATTTTTTCAATCTGGCCATATATATTTATAGCAAAAAATAAATATGGCAAAAAAGACTTTTAATTGTAGAAATAAAATTTCAAGTTTTTGCTATGGCCTTTTTTTTTGCCTCCACAGTAGCAGGAGTTCAGGATAGGCTTTTTAATTTTTTTCTTCATTAAGTTTCAGATTATAATTCTTTTAAGACCATCCACAACATATTAGGATTAATTACCTGAGCACATTAATAATTAAAGTCTATATCATGACATATGTTCAACAAATTTCTACCGGTGTTTCGATATTTTTAGAAATTTTAAGTTTTTTAAAAAACCTCTCCCTTTTGTTTGTTCTAGTATATAATATTTTTATATATGTTATGTATAAAATATCTATAAAACTTCAAAACTGTTTTATTTTGTGTTTTTAAGAATTGAAAAAAAAAAAAAAAAAAAGGTGCCAGTGATTGGATTTGAACCACTATGATGTATTATTTGAAACACATCAAACGCTACGAGCTAACCATTTTGGCCACTTAAACACATTATCTAAAGAATATTTTTAAAATATTCAATAATCAAAAACTTTATAAAAAGAAAAATAAGCTTTTTTAAAAATTCTCTGTTTGTTATAAATCCTTAGTTTGTTATAGTATATCAAAATCTTAAAAATTCTCCCTTATCTTAAAATCAAATTTGTTTAAAGTCAATATAACAAAACATCTCCCTAAAATCTTAAAAACTCTCCTGTTTTTGTTTGTTATACAATATCTTTATATGTGTATTATATGCATATAACATCTATAAAACTTCAAAAGTGATTTATTATGTATTTTATAAAATCAAAAAAGAATTTTTTTTAAAAAAAGATTTGAACCACGGCAATGCCATTTAGAATGCTGCAAGCTAACCATATCAGTAAGATGTATTGAACAAGAAAAATTTTAAAACTATTTAATAAACAAAAAAACTTTTTATAACAGCAAATAAATTATATAATTCAAAAATAAGGAGATGCTGACGCAATGAAGCTTTTAAGTAAAAGTAAAACTGTAAAACTTGATATATGTTTTAACATTACATGATTTGAAGTTTACTTAAGTTAGATATTTGCATACACTTTCATTCATATTTTCTTATAAAAAAGTGTGACTCTTTCACCCCATTAACTCGGTTGTAATGGATGCTATGAGTTCCATGTTAAGCACTCACTAATGGGTAACAGTGTTGAATTGAACATTAATATTTAATAGATGATTATTTAATGAAAAATATTTTTTACCTCTATTATTTTTTATTGTTGAATCTATTCCATTTTGCAGAAGAAAAACAGCAATTTCTTTATGGCCCCTTAAATAAAAATAAAAAACAATAAATTGCAATAAAAAAAATTAAATAAAAAAATATTTATAAAAATTTGAAAATTATAAACACAAACATTAATTTTGCAATTTTTTACTATTTACAATTTTTCAGTATTGTTACGATTCCCACAAATATTTAAGCAAAAAATTTAAGCTAAAATACTAAGTTTTAAATATGCTAGTGACAGTGTAAGGATTTTAGCTAGAAGTTCAATCTACGCCATATCTTTGGTAGTATTATGTTTCATTGTCTCTCTGCTTAGTGGTTAAGCTTGTCAAATCTTATGTTTTAGAGGTTTAAGAGAGAGAGTTGTAACAACAAAATTAAAACAAACACCCCCTCGATAGCAGTGACCCTCACAACCTTGGGAAGCTGAACACAGTAGAAAACAAAAAAAAAACAACCTTTAAATTGTTTTTTTTTTGTGTTTTAGCATTTTATAAAGCGTTTTCAATTAAGCAACAATAAAGAAACATTTAAGGCCTTAATTAAAATTAAGAAACTCATGCTAAAGCTAATAAGTGTAGAAAAATAAATTTCTTACTTTTAAAAGTTTATTTTACACAGCCTTGCTTTTTCTTTTGTTTAAAAAAAAAATTAAAAAAGAAAAAGATTTAATGCTATATAATTACTAAATATACTAAACTATAAAAACTATTTAGATACATAAAAATATGCTTTTAGTAATAAATGTAATAGATGCAAGTATATACAACAACATAGCAAGTATTAAGTTTTGCATTTAAATAATAATACAGTAAGCTTCAATTCAATGTAAGCATTTAATTCTCAGGAAAAATTTTAGTCTGTTAAATACTTATTCATAAAAAGACAAATGTTACTATTTTTATAGTTTCAAACAAAATTGAGAGGATTTATTTGATGCCAAACCCCTCTACTTGCCAAATATAAAAGCTACAAAAAAATTAAACACAGTTAAAATTATATATTATTTATTATCTTATAAATTATCTTATTAAAAGAATTAATTATTAGCTTCTCTCATTCATTCCATTAAAAATATTATTAGCTTTTCTTCTCTCGTTCATTCTCTTATTTATTTGTCTAAAACTTAAACTTAGTTTTATTAAAAAACTTGTTTCTGTGTAAGGATAGCATGAAACTCTAGTTTTACATGTAGTAAAAACTTTGCTTAAATATTAAAAAAAAAGTTTGTTAATATTTTTTTATCTTTTGATTAACTAATCAAAAGTTTTGTGAATATGAATACAGGTGTTACATACCTTAAAATCAGAGTGATCCATTGAAATGGCCACTGGTTTTACTTACCTAAATGAAGCACAGTGAAGAGCTGTGTTACCAAGTAAATTCTGACAATTGATATTTGGAGGGTTAGTACTAGACAACTAAAGTAAATATAAAAATAATATAAATATAAATTAAATATAAAGTAAATATAAAAGTAATATATAAAGCAGAGGTATTTTTCTAAAAAGTCCTCTTTTTTTTATTATTTAAACTTTATAAATTCTTACCAATGATTTTACAGTCTGCAAGTCACCATCTGTAGTAGCCTGAAGCAAAGCTACATTTCGTGATAACTGTTGAGACTTTTCTGCCGCTGAGTTCAAAAGAAAATTTTAAAGAAAACTTTTAACAAATAAAAATAAAGTGAAAATAAATATATAATTAAAAAAAATATATAAATATTTCATAAAAATAAATAACTTTAATAAATATTTAAATAACTTAAATATAAATTATTTATAAACATAAGTTTAAATTAATTGCTAAATTTAATTAAAATAGATTATTATGTCCTAATAATGGTAAACCATAAATATTAATGTAAATAACAAAATAATGTAAATTACAAAATTTACCTGCTATAAGTTTTTTTACTTCTGGGCAATCAGTCATCAACAATGGAGTCCTTCCTTCACCATTAATTATAGAGACATCTGCATTGTAATGAAGAAGAGACAAGACCACATCCTAATATAATTAGTTTAGGCTAATTGTATGTAGTAGGTCACAATAAATAAAAATTTTAAAATTTTTAAAGCTATTAGAACCACTTGAGATTTATTTGTTAACATTTTTTATGTAAAACTCAAACGGATCTAAATATATAATTATAGACACATAAAACTTGTTAATAAAAATAAATTTACTGTTCTGCCTGTAAACGCAGCACGGTGAAGAGGAGTATCACCCATTCCATTTATAACATTGACATCAGCATTAAACTAATGATTTGCAAAAATCCAGATGTATAAATGTAACATAAATAAAAATTTCTTGATAAAAAGTATCAAACCTAATTAAAAAACATTTATTATAAACATGCAACTTTGCTCTAGTTTAAGTAGAATTTACCTTAAGCAGTGTTTCAACAACATCCTGATGTCCAAAATAGGATGCTAAATGCAATGGAGTCCATCCCAAATTGGATTTTTGTTTACCTTAAATTGAAAGTTAGAATGACTAAAAACAACTTTATAAAAGATACATTCACAAAACAGCATTTTCCTGGTGCAGATGGTTATGCAGGCATTTTTTATCTCTGTAAGTTAGCGTGCATAAATAACATTAATGATGTCATACTGAAAAAGTCATTAGTGGGGGCTTCATACATATATCTAATGAGTTTGGGCAGATACCTACTTGATGTAGTTAAGGCAATTTTAAAATATTATAGCATCTGTATGATATTTGTTGACTACGACTATTTCTGTTAAATGATCAGGTCTGCGAATTATGAAAAGATAAAAAAAGTTAAAATGATAAACTTTGCGGTATCATAAAGTATAAATGTTTGTTGTAAAAAAACCCAGACCGAAGATTCTTTTTTTTTAAAAAAAATCTTCTTAAAATCACAACCTTTTGTCCAAATTTGAATAGGATTTTAAATAAATACCTTTTTTAGGTGAAATGAACATCATAGTTTAATAATATGATCTGTTCTGATCATTCATTGGCAATTTTTCAAAATATGCTCTTTCTTGGTCGAAATTCTAGGATTTTTTGTGAAAATTGGTAGAAATGTTGTATTTTGGCAACTATATATAGTTAATATACGTCAGAACCAATTAGAACTTGGATCTATAGTAGGTTAATACACTTTAACACAAAGAATTTAACTAAGTTCATGTTAACACTAATGAGCGAAAGTGATCTAAAGACTCCAAAATGGTGTTCTCTGGACTCACTATTAGGGTTAGTAAAAAGGTTTTAAAAATTATATTAAAAAAAATTTCTTTCAATATTAAAAAACCTGAAGGAATAACGCGCTGGATTAAAATAATAAATAAATATGAAATAATATAATAAATAAATAAAAATGCAAACAAACTTCTTCTTTAAAACGAATGAATAAATAAAAGTGCAAACAAATATCTTCTTTAAAACGAATTTAACAAAAAAGTTACTTTGCAAAACAGATACCTTAAAATGGAACTACATTTAATAATATTACCTATATTATTAAATATTTTGGTATCTGTTGTATTATATAAATGGATTAATATTTACATAAAAATGATAATAAATATATAATACAAACGCAATTATTATACAAAATACAACAATTATACAAAATACAATGATTATACAAGCAATAATTATATCCTTATGCAGACAGCTATAAAAACAAACATCTACTTTGCAGTCAAAAGGATACAAGTTCTTTAATTTATTTTAATGTGTAATACATAAATTATTTTATTTCTTAACAAGTTGAGTGTGGTACTACCAGGGACATATTTTCAGTGTTGACTAATGTTGGAAATCGTGAAAATCTGAGAATTATTGAAACTTTTTCCCGGTATACTTACTTTTGATTAAAAAGGGTGATTAAATAAATGAATTTAAAATTATTTTCACCGTAAAACTGTAAATTTTTACAGTTTTACGGTGTATAATAAATATAATAGTAGTATATTAAATATCAACTAATCAATTTTCTTATCTTTTTATTGTAAGATACAAAACTGTAACTTTTTTTGTTAGGGTATTTTTGGTAATTATATGCATACCTAACACACAAGCATACAAATTATGTAATAGAGTGCTAAATATTATCAACTGACTTTTATACAAATGAGTTTTTTCCCAAACTTTAATGATTTTCAGAAAACTGGCATTTTTGAAAAATATTTTGCTAATAAATTTAGCACCTAACTCCTTACAGTTTTAAAGATAATGATACTCTGTCTTAACCCATATTTTGACATCTTTATTTTTTTAATGCTATTTATTTTTTAAGCACATTGCATTACACAATTAGCTTGGTGATGAAATTTAAACCTAACTAATTAATTTTTAAACCTTACTCATTCTTGACTTACCATTGCATAACTTTTTTCTTAATTATTATTATTTTTTTTAATTTGTTATTCACCTCCTCAAGGCCAAGAAGGCCACTACAGATGAGGAGGCTACTTAATAGTGGTTATAACCCTCTTTCAACTCTATAATTCAGAAACACGAACCTTTAAAAACAAGGCTGCTGCGCGGAGAAACAAGTTGAGTGTGGTACTACCAGGGACATGGTGGGGATCAAACTCAGAACCACTCACTTATGAAGTGAGCGTTTTATCACTAGACCACTACCGCTTTTGACTTGTTTATGTTTATCATAAACATCTTGTTTCTTTTGCAACTTTTTTAAAACTTTTTGTTAATTATTCTCAGCAATTAAGCAATCATCTCCATAGAAACAAAGCTTTTTAAATAAAGTACTAAAAATTGAACCCTAATGTACAGCAACTTTTAACTCTATTAGCACTTTTTCACATTCTTCATTTCATTCGGAATGAAGACAAAGAAAATTTACTAAAGAAGAAAAACAGTAAAATGCATCCTGCATGTATCTTGCATGCATCCTGAATACATCCTGCATGTATTCTGCATGTATCAACAGCAGCTGATGAATCAGTGGTGACAAAATCATTCATAAAAATTTTTTTAAAAAATGGTGACAGCAGCAAAACTTTATAAAATCTTTAAAAAAAGTAAAATTTTCTCTATTTTCATGATTAGAATAAAGCAAGTGTTAAAACATTTTTAAAAAGTTTTAAAAGAAATTAATTGTTTATAAATGTTTTTGATGAAATTTAATAAGAAAAGTATTATCATGCTGAAAAATAATAAAAAACTTAAAAAACTGTTTAATGTTAAATTTTAACTTTAATTTTAATTATAAACTTCAAAAAGACTTTATTTACATTATTTTTATAATTACAGAGCTTTTTTTTAATAATTTTATTTTTTATTTTAAAAAAATCAACTAGTTTAAAAAAATTATTCAACTATATCAACATTAAAATCCAGTAAAATTATATAAAAATTAAAACCCAGTAAAATTATATAAAAATTAAAATTAAAAATTTCATTCAATAAAAACTATAAATTTTGATTCTATAGTTGAAAATTAATTTTTAAGAAAAAATATTCATTTTTTTAAGGGGTTAATTTTAGAACATTTTGGGTTATAAAACGAAACATACTTTTCAATTTTTATATTATTTTATTTAATTTAAAGGTTAAAAAACTTTTTAAAAAATTTTATTGATAATTTTAGTGACCGGTTTATTTTTAGATGGCTACCACAGTCAAGGAGGCTACTCATTTATTTTCTATTATTTTTTTCATTTTATTTGACACTGTCTTTTTACTCTGAATTCTGAAACCTTTTTTAAATAAAGTTGCTGCGCTGAGCAAACTTCCAGAGAAGTACTAAGTTTCAGAGAGTACCTCCAGAGAAGTTGGGTGGATTTGAAACCTCAAACCTCTTGAAAGTTCTATCATTTGTCTACTACACCATAGTGTCATTTAATAATATATATAAATATATAAATATTAATATATAGTTATAAATTAAGTGTTATTTAATAATATAAACACATTCAAGGAACTTTTAAAACATATCAACTTATCAGTAAACAAAAAAGAACTAATGAGATCCATGCCCATAACTTAAATTCACAATGTTTTTCTTTTAATTTTTTATAAAAAATTTTCTTTTGTTTTCTTTTTATGTTTTTATTATAAATATAAGTAAGAAAATAATATGTATAATAAAATGTATGTAATATTGGCAATTAAATAGTGGAAAAATAAAGATAAAAAAACTATTTAATTAAAGCATTTTTTTAAAAAGTTTATGCAATTCGAATAAAATTAATTAATCGGCAAAAATTAATTGATACAAAGGTCTGACCATAAAACATAGACCATAAAACTTTTGCTCAAAAGTAATGAAAATTGGTTTTGTTCTGTTTAATCTTCAAAAAAAGTCAATTACATTTTTAAAACAGTATATAAATAGTTAATTTTCTTAAATCTTATGGAACTCTCTAGCATTATCTGAACTGGATGCTTTAGAAATTTCTGAAACTTTCAAGAAATTTCTGAAGACATCTAGAAGTTTTAAAAAATTAGCAAGTTTTAGACTATATAAGCTGCCTGAGTGAGCAATGCTAATAGTTATATATGAATCCCCAGATGGCAGTCAAATAATATAGAAGTACAATAGTGCTTTTATTATTATTACCATTCAGAATCAAGTATTATCTTCAATCATGATGTCATATAAGAAAAAAAAAAAAAAAAAAAGTGCTTCCACTACTGAAAAAACAAGATAATCTGAATGAAGAATCTAGTACGATTTTATGACTCACATAGGAAAATAAGATTTGCTCCATTAAAAGAACAATCACTGGAAGATTACAGCAGGATACCACTCAAAATTCAAACTGTTGGTTGCTATCTGTTCCTGGGAAAATCCATCAGAAGAAGACGAGAACACATAAAGCAAATTTTACACATTTATTAAAGTTGTACAGCCAAAACTGGATCAAGTGCTGAAGACACATGATAACAATGTGAAAACAAAGAAAATAGGATTCATTGAATCATCACAAAAAAAGATAGGAAATAGCTCAAATAATTGTATCATTTTCCAAATGAAAGCAAAAGACAGGTCAGGTATACAGCTGAGAACGCTGCTAGTTCAAAAACTATCCACTCATTCTAAAGAAGAAAAATGTCCTTGAAGCCTACTCAACAACAGAAATAGTAATAGTAACAACCTTAACTTCCAAATCCAAGTCTGAGGCAGAATATCAAGAGTCTGAAGACTCAGAAGAACAATCCACAAATACCAGCAAGAACTACAACAAAACTAAAACTGCAACCAAATTAGTAGTATCTTAAATATTATCAAATAGCAAAACAGCAACCATTTGTCGACAGTTATCTCAAGATGGGATCGACATTCAGACACCTTCACAGGATATTCAGATCAACTATTGAAGAAGCTGTTAAACTTAAAGTAGAAATGAAGAAAACATTACATTTAGAAAGCTGATCACTACACTTTGATAATAAATGTATTAGTCAACCAGAATATTAAGTGTTAGTGTGTCGATGAACAAACAAAAAGAAGTTAACAATCTTGTTACTTCTCTTTGTTCATCAATACACTAACACTTTACTGATAGATCTACAAGCAGTAGATCTACCAGATGGAAACTGGTAGATCTACTGCTTGTAGATCTACCAGTTTCCATTTGGTAGATCTAAAAGCAGTAGATCTACCAGATGGAAAAGCAAATAGTGTTGTTAAAAATATAGCAGCTACTCTTGATGAATATAATTTATGAGAGTGTATAAAGATGATTGTAGCAGACACTACGAATGTTAATACTGGAAGAAGGAATGAGATTTCTTTATAACTTTTTATAAAACGTCTTTATAATTAACTGTCAGTCAGTTATAAAGACGTTTTACTGAAAAAAACTGGAAGAATCACAATTCATTGGTTATCAACATCATGTTCTTGACCAAATACTTCAAGTATTAATGAATGAAGAACTTGGAGAAAACCATATCAAATACCTGTTTGTCTTCAAACTTGTAAAGAACCACGGACAGCTCAGGAAGAATTTCAAGAAAGGTAAAGAAGTAATTACTGAAACAGCAGGATTTTATTTAACTTAGATATTTTGCTTTTTTAAAGAAACTAGAGTATTTTCTAAAGTGAAGTTTCAGAAAATACCTAAATTAAAGAAGGCACAATGGAATTCTCAAGCAATACTAGCTCTTTTGACATTTATTCCTCTACCAGAGAGTAGAGACTCACTACTTGACATTTGCAGAGAGTAGAGACTCACTACTTGACATTTGCAGATTCTCTTACAGATGGGCAGACCATTGGTTTACTGACAAAATGTACAATGCAGATGATTGGCAGAAGCTATGTAGCAACTTGCGTGGTTAAGAAAAAGTGTTAAACTCAGTGAAAAACTTTTGGAATCAAGAACCGTCAAGACTGGAAAATCCCAAAACAAACCATTGAAAAAAATTCAAGATCTTTTTGAGATCTGTAAAAAGAAAGAGAACCTCCAACTTAGATTTATTTTGTCTAACAAAACATAAGAATTAGCATAAGTATAAGTATATTACCCTTTAGCTGAATGCAACACAACATTTTTTTTGATATATATAGTATCTTTTCATACTTGTAGAATTATTATTTAAGTTTGTAATTTTATATTTATTTGTAAATATTAGCGTTATGATGTAACAATAAACTGTTAAATGTTTAAAAACTACATAATAACTTTCCAATTAAAAAATTTGAATTAAAAAATACCGATCAGAAAATTGTTTGAAATTTTATCCATACACATATATGGCAAATTTGAATTTTTTGTTTGTGGGTGAACTTTTTCAACAAGAAAATTAAACTGTTTTCTTTTTTCATTACTTTTGTACAAATATTCATTGATTTATGACCCAGTAATATGGGGTCACTAAAATGTCATACCCATATTATATATGTATATATATATATATATATATATATATATATATATATATATATATATATATATATATATATATATATATATTATATATATATATATATATATATATATATATATATATATATATATATATATATATATGGGTGTGTATATACATATTTATTTTTTTGTTTTATTTATATATACAACCCTTGAAATTAAGAAAATTGAGGACAGCAATAAATTGCCAACCTTATACTGTTAGATTTGGCATCAGGTCAGCAAATAAAATACACAAAGGGGTACTATAGAACATAGAAAATAGGTCAGCAATTTTTTGCTGACCTTAAACATTTTAAGGTCAGCAGTTAAGTATTAATAGGTGTTTAGAAGAGCAGTATACAGTACATACATCGACTAACTTATAGTCTGCTGCAGCAAAGGAGTGTTGTTAAATCAACTGAGGGTGTGGGATGAGGCAGCAATCTTTACTTACATTATTTTTTGTTTTCTTTTTCTGAAAAAGCTGTATGCTAAAAGTAGCAACAAGACAGTGGTGTACCCTCTGGTTCTAAACATCTTTCATTATACTAAAACTTGTTTTTTTATTTAGAAAAAAAGAATTTCCACATGCACCATTAATTGCATTCTAATGATAATCTTATATTTTGTTAATTTTGAAAAAGTTTTAAAAAAATTTATTTTATTAATCAAAAACAAAAGAGCGTTTTTAATGATTCAATTATTTACACGATTTAAAATGCAACTATAAGGTAAAAAATGATACATTACCAATTGGAATTGAAAGAAATTCTAATTTTGATATTCTATTTAAATTAAGAAAAAATTTGCTTCAAAATGCAAAAACAACATTTAAAAATAGCACTTTGGAGTATTAAATTGCGTGTCTTTTTATTAAGATTAGTAAAACTATATAATGCACTGTAAAGTTATTAAATTATTTATTTTATTAAACTACTTTAAATGCTTTTTAAAGTTTCCTTTTAAATAATTGCAAGGAATAAAATTTTCATTGATCAAAATCTGGTTTTATTAATAAAAACACTTTTGTAAGTAACAAACTGCCTGGTCGTCCTGTCAGACTACTGACAGGCGTTTTTTTTTAATTTAAGTCGCCCTTGGAAAAAACAAGTTGTCCCATGCCACCTGATGACCATGAGGGTACACCCCTACAAGAGTAAGCAACTGCTTATCTATATACTCTATAGTACCTATTAACATATATATATATATATATATATATATATATATATATATATATATATATATATATATATATATATATATATATAATATACATAATACATATATATATAATATATATATAGTATATATATAATATATATATATATATATATATATATATATATATATATATATATATATATATATATATATAATATATATATCATATATACAGGCTTAGCCAGGAAGACGCGCGATTTCACATCATAATATGAACACGTAAATACTATTTGATTTTACTTAACTTGACCACGGCTGTTAAAATGTTTTGAAAACTTGTATACATTTTAAAAACACGCTAAAAAAATTAAATCAAATCTTAACTTAACTATAAATTTATAGTTAAGTTAAGATTAACTATAAATTTATATAAATTTATATTA
>NC_061167.1:40989666-40992166 GCF_022113875.1 Hydra vulgaris | reverse complement strand
ATAAAAAGAGATACAAACGCTGAGAACACTTTCAAGAATATCGAGCAATTGTACATTGTTATTGAAGAGAACCCTCATGCAACACATGATACTCTACTAAATTAACTAATCAAAAGGATAAAGTTGATATATATAACAAACATTTATTCCTATTCAGAAACAATCTATGGAGACTACCTGATTTTGTTACAAGAGATGAATTGTGGTTTTATTTGAGATAAGTATGACACAAGACACCTATTGCTGGTTGAGTTGATGAATGTGAATTTACGAGAACAATAATAAGACAGTTCATAAATAAAATAATAATGATAATAAAATGTGGTGAAAACATGTTGTAGATCTTCAAAACAGTCATTTATTAAGGATTTATGCTAAAAGATGGATATGGTTATTGGTAATACTGTCAGGATTTGTTTAAAACCTGTTAAACTCAAATTAAATCAGCAAAGGTTGCAATAGAGATACAAAATTTATTAGTTCACAGTTTAAAAATACTTAAATTAATAACGTAATAACATTTCGTTCCAACTTAAAAAAGTGTTAGAAAGCAAATGTTTAACACTAAAAACTATTTTGTCATGACTAAGAAAGATAATTTGCTCAAGTAAAATACACATTGCTTATAATTAAATAAAAATTTAACTTAATATAACTTCTTTAAAAAAAAATTTAAACCAAAAAAAAAGGTTAATTTAAAAAAAAAAAAAAATTTAAATTAAAAAAAAAACAGATTTGAATTGGTTGATGTTTATTAGTTTTAATTTTAAAATACTGTTATTGATGTATGAAAGACTTTTGTGTCATCTAGATACCTACAGTGGGTTTCTTGACCTAGGTCAAGAAACCCATAGTTTTAAGTAAATTTGTAACACAGAATTTTTTGAAAAAGTTTACAAAAATTTCTGCGTTAAAAACTGAAAAAAAGTTGGTGTTTTTTTACAAACAAATTTGTGTTGACACTTTAGTAGAATGTTGTTAGATATTAATTAGAAATTTAAAATATTTTTCTGTATTTAAACTTGCGTAAAATTTCATACTGAAATAACCATCTCCAATTTTACAACTTAAAGTGTAAAAATTAAATAAATTAGGGTGGTGCACAAATCTGCAAAAATAAGTGTGTATATATATATATATATATATATATATATATATATATATATATATATATACATATATATATGTATATATATATATATATACATATATATATATATATATATATATATATATATATATACATATATATATATATATACATATATATATATATATATATATATACAT
The DNA here is from genome assembly GCF_022113875.1 of Hydra vulgaris. Taxonomy (NCBI): domain Eukaryota; kingdom Metazoa; phylum Cnidaria; class Hydrozoa; order Anthoathecata; family Hydridae; genus Hydra; species Hydra vulgaris. The sequence continues at coordinate 40,990,876 of NC_061167.1, read as the reverse complement.
ATATATATATATGTATATATATATATATATATATATATATATATATATACATATATTAAAAAAATGTGCATAAAATATACTATATGTGCAAACAAAGATATTTAAAAAATGCATATTAAAAGGACAGTGCATTTTATTTTAATAACTTTTTTATCACAATGATACCTTTTTTTGTTACTTTTGGTTTTGGTTTTGGTTTTTCAGGTTGATAAACCTTAAAATTACCTTAAAAATCAAAAGAAAAAATTTAAATCTAATTTTAAAATGTTTAACTTAAACATTATTTAAAATTTTAAATTTTTTTCAAGTTCAAAAGAAAGAAAAAAAAGTTAATGTTAAAATGTGCTTTAAGTGTAGAGAACATAAAACTCACATAAAAAAATTAATGTCTATTACAGACATAACATATGAAAAAATTTGATTATCTCTTATTGCAGATTTCTACATTTTGGTCCAATAGTTTAGTGACTTAACTACTTTAATTTGCCAAACTTTCCATTAAAGATAATGTAAAGATTAGGGTGTCCTTATAATTCCCCAAGACAATGCGTTTCGTATATATACATACATATATATAATAAAATTTAATAATAATATATATAGTAAAATAAATAAAAACAACTTTTTTTAGCAACTAGTAGTGTAGCGGTAGAAGCTTTTATATTTTAGGTTTTGAGTTTGATCCTCAGAACGTCCTGCATAGTACTGTGCACAATTAGTTTCTCCGTGAAATGGCCTTATTTGTCAAGGTTCGTGTTTCAGATTTAAAGACTTAAAAAAGGGTTGTAATTTTAAAAAAAAATGCCTCTATGACTATAGTGGCCTAGGGGTGGGGAATAGAATAAAATATATATTATTATATATGTCAATTATGTTAGTGTAATTAACAAAAAGAGTGTTCATCCTTTTCTCTAATTTGACTCTAATTTAATGGAATCACTCTGTGTCATTCCAGAGAAACAGATTAGATTCCATTGTTAGAAATCCATTTCCTGTTTTTTAAAATTTATTATTTCACTGATTTCTCATCTGGAGTCTAACTCTCTGACAGAATTTAATTCTCATGTTCTACAGCTGACTTGTTTACAGTTATAACATAAAAATCCCATTATGAATTGTGTGGAAGGGAAATTACTCTTGACATATCAAAGGCTTTTGAAAAAATTCCACATGGTTGGATTTCTTCATAAGTTGATTTTTTGTCTTTTAA
>NC_061167.1:40917166-40984666 GCF_022113875.1 Hydra vulgaris | reverse complement strand
AATTTTTCTACGTTAATGTTCAATCTCAAGTAAAGATGCTTTGCAAAAGATGCTTCAATCTCAAGTAAAGATGCTTTGCAAAAAAACAAAAACATATAGAAAAAAGTTCGCGGTTAATCCTTCTTACCCCAAATAAAGCACGTATATTAGTGCTTCTTTTCGAAGCACTAATATACGTGCTTCGAAAAGAAAACTCGTAACCCTTGCAAAACTAGTTCAAAGCTCTTACCACTGCGCAACGGCTGCTGTTACTACTGCGCCGCGAATGATGCTATTTTTATTATTCTATTTAAAGATTATAACTATCAACATCGGGGTAAAAAAACTAAATTTCCTTTCATAATTTTTTTATATTTGAATAGTTATGAACGTTTAAAATTTCGATTGCCCATAATGAATTTGAGGTAAAGTATGTAATCACATACTAAATTAATATTCAGCGAATGGTTTCATCGTTAAAAAAGTTTGTAATAACTTTCGGTGAACCAGAGGTATGACAATATAGAATTTACGTCCGAAATCTGCACCTAAGAAGCGCTCTATCAGTGCAACCGTGAGCAGCCGTAGCGCATTAGTTAGCGCCCTAACCCCAGAAGCTAAAAATCCATGGTTCAACGACACCTCTGGGCAAATTTTATAACATCGGTAAGGAAGGAGGCGTAAACTTTTTTTTAAATGTTCTTCAATTTCATCCAATTCATTATTTAAATGATCAAAAAGTTTGTTTTCGGAAAAACAGTCTTTGACGTAATTAATTAACTTTAAAAGTTACAAGAGATAAGTTTTATTGTCAAAGAATTACAAAACATGAAACTGCTTCACTTCATACTTCATATACCGAAGCATACATTTTAAAAACCAACGATAAAGACATATTCAGTATACTTAATAAACAGAACTAAGTAAATGTCAATAGAAATCGACAAATACTCGAATGATTAATTGAAACTATAAAATTCATTGGAAAATGAGGACTTAGTTATCGGAGTTTAAATAAATCTGCATTCAATTTGTTGGACAAAAATTTAGACCATAGCGTTTTTAGTAGAATTACTTTTATTAATAAGTAAGTTTGATCTCTTATAAAAAATGCACATACAAGAATGTGTAAAAAAAGTAAAAACCACTGTGACAAAATTGGCACAAACAAATCAAGGAGTAACCTTGTAACACTATAATTTAAAACTACAGCAAATTTTGTTATTAATGCTATTAATTTTCTAATTAAAGAAATTCTCTCAAATGAAATAAATAAGCCGAAATATACAGTATTCAATTATACACCACCCTAGATGTTAACGTAGTAGTCACCACCCTAGATGTTAACGTAGTAGACACCACCCTAGATGTTAACGTAGTAGACACCACCCTAGATGTTAACGTAGTAGATCAATCTTCAGTTACTATAAGATACACTAAAGAGGTTCGTGTACATAAACAATTAATAGCCGTTGTTAATTGAACTTCAAAAACTTGAGAAAATATCTGCAACTTATAATGCGGAATTTTGAAAAATATAAAAATTGATTTTAATAAATGTATCGGTAATTGCAAGCCCGACAACACGGGTTTCGAAACCGAGGGGCGCAATCATCAGTTTTTAAAAAAGCCCTATATATGTAGAAATTTCTTAAAATAAAGAAAAAAGATTTGGTCTTTAGAAAAAATGTGGGGGACCAGTGCCCCCTGGCCTCCCTTTCCTTCCCCCGGTGTCGTTGGCCCTGGTGCAGCAAACATGCAAGGTACATATAAAGTTTTTAGTGCATGGTTAAATCAAGTTTCACCAAATCAAGTTTATACTTGGTGTTATGCACATTTATTAAATTTAGTTATCACGGAGATCACGCAAAAAACAAAAGATGCCATCTTACTATTTGGTATCTTAAATACATGTGCGGTTTTTTAAAAGAATCATATAAACTACTCAACGTATGGCAAGAATTTAGTAAATTTAAGTTTATTTCTGCTATGAGAAACTTGTTGGTGGGTCAAAGATAAGGCATTGAAAAAATGTTTGATACATTTAATAGAACATCTAAAATTATATTTTTTGTCGATGTTTTGTAGACTTTCTATCAAATCTCCTAAAAGTTTAACAAAGAAATTAGACCTCGAGGAAAAACTATTTTGAATGTGTTTCTAAAATTTGATATTATTTTAACAGCTTAAATATTTTTACGAATACTTGAAGAAACAACATCTTTGTCGTCATAGTTACAAACAGCAAGTATGGATATTGCAGTTGTATTTGGTAAAAAATACGACTAATAATCTTTTTAACAAGAAATTTTGATATTGTCCAAGCAGCAGTAAATTTTGCATTGGCTGCCAATGAAGGACTAGACAAAAGAGAAATACAAATTCAAATTAAAACAATGTTATGTCAAACATATAAAAGCAATAGAACGGATAATTCTAATGATAGAATTCCTACGTGTATATAATGTTATAATGGATGCAGTTACTAATAACATAACTAAACAATTTTATAAAAATGATCCTCTTTATAATGATATATTCTATTTAGACCTAAATGGTTTCCCATAAATTAATATACCTAGTCACATTTTTGAATCTTTAACCAATTTAATACATTAAAACTTAAATAAAAGTATTACAAAGGAATCTTTGAAAGCTCAAGTTACAAAATTTTGAAAGTGAAATTACAAAAAAAATTTTGAAAGTTGAAGATTTTCAAAAAAGGTGGAAAATTTTTGATGATATTTTAACAGAAGATAGAATTGAATTATTTTGTGATGAAGTCGATGAAGAGGTTAATAAAGCAAGATCATGCAAATCATACAGAAACTGTATTGTATGCTGAAAATATGTATGCGTGAAAAAGATATTCTATATAACATTGACAATAATAGAGTAATTGGTATAATGAGAGCAACGTTGCTTGAAAGCAGTTGATATTGTTTTACCGCCGGCATTCAAGAGTTGATGATTTTTTTAATTTTTTTATTTTTTTTTTGTTCTTATTACAATATACTATGGTATAAATATCGTTGTACATTAAATATCAGAACACGGAGACTCAAAGAGGATCGTAAGATTCTGTCACTGAGAACCGTTTAACAATCCAGTAAAATAAAACCAGTTAGATAATTACAATAAATGACGTTTAAAAATAAAATTTAAATTTAACCAGATATTTCAAAACATAAAATAACGTTTAACAACATAAAGAATATATATAAAACTATATATTTCCAAATAAAACAATATATTCAGGAACCACACACTTTTTTAAAAGGTATAAACTCAAAAGAACTCAAGATATTATCAATCGATGACATAACTTTTTTCAGCTTTTTTCACGCCTCCTTCCTTACCGTGACGCGAAAATATGTCCAGAGCTGGTTTCGAACCTTGATCTCCTGCTTATAAAGCAAGCGCTCTAACCACTGCGCCACTTCCGCACAAATGATGATGTTAAAGCAAACCTAATCCCACCTAAACTAGATGGTTTGGTTCCACTAAATCAAAGATACCTAAAAATTGCCCACCTTTTCTAAATGATATGGATCCGCACCTGAATAGGCCAATTTAAAAATGATTTTCAAAATTTCGGTTATTCAAAGAAAATAACCGGAAGTTTACGAGCAATGTAAACAGTGCTTTGTGAAAACAAAAAAGGAATACCTTTTTTATTTTTTGTTTACATTACAAAGAGTTTCTTGTATCTATTGTGTACTTTGAAATTACAAGGTGTTGTAAAATTTTTTTTTTCCACTAGAAAAATATGGTGTATGTTAGGATAAATATATACATTGTCCACAACTATTTTTTTTTAACACAACAAGCTCAAATGATAGTTTGACTGGAATATTTTGTTTATGCATAATCATAAAGGTATTTATTTTATAATTTACTAGAATTGCTAGAATTTTTTTTTTTTTTTTTTGTTAAAGAATCAAAATAAGTTTTTGAGTATTTTTATAATAAACTTTATTATTTTTTTTTTAGTTATTTAGGTGCTCCAAGAAGCAGAAATATGAAGTCAGAGTCCGGAGCCCAGGAGTTTCTGTCTTTTACCCAGAGTCCGGAGTCTCACCCATTATAAAAATTGTTGGGACTCCGGGACTCCTAAATTTTTAATTTTGTATTAGCATATAAAGGTTTTCTAACAAACCCTTATTAATTTCTATAAGTTTATTAATATAAATTTGTTTGGTCAAAAGTTATGTAACTCTAAAGAAGAACGCATTGAATTACGGTGCTTATATAATCAATTTGTATTTCAGAGAGCTTGCTATAATTATGGCTAGCTCTCCGAAATACAAATTGATTGAAAAATAGGGTCGTCCATAAATTACGCTTTAGGGGGGAGGGGGAAGGGGTAGGCGATTTTTTGTGACAATTTGTTACGAAGGGTAGGAGGGGGTCTCCTACTTTATGACGCAACATTTTTTTTTAAGTTTTAAATCTAGAAAAGACTTTCTTTTTATTAAAAAATCTGACTAAACCACAACCCTCAGTTGATGTATCTACATTTTGATTGTAAAATCAATTGCACCTAAATCTTACTTAGTCAATGTGTACACTCCATTAACGGAGTAGTTACAGCCTGTTAATGGACTTATACAGCAGTAGGGGCAACGCGTTGCGCCTACAGTTGTAATAGTCCATTAACAGGGTTATTGGACTATTAAAATAGTACATCAACTGAGGGTTAGGGTTTAGTCAGATACTCTTTTAATAAAAAGAAAGTCTTCTCTAGATTTAAAACAAAAAACAAACAACCTTTGTGCACTAACTAAAAAAAAAAAGAAAGACTTCATTTTCGAGAGACGAAGCTGAAACGCTTAGTATTCTAGCTGGAAGCGGAATCCACTCGGCTAAGCAAAAATGGCATAAAGTGAGAAAACTATAAATAGTATTTTTGCAAGTTTATACAGGAAAAATAACAATTTAAAATTTTATGATGTTTAGGATAGCAATGTTAATTTATACAATTTTAGATGATGTTTAGGATAGCAATGTTAATTTATACAATTTTACACGGAATTATTTAAAAACAACTTTTTTTGAAAATGACTGCTGATACCCCCTGAATAAGTTGTATATAATAATAAAATGCTGGATTTAAAATTTTTTTTAAGGGGTTCCTACCAACCCTAAAACATTAAATAGGTCCCTAATATTATAAAAAAAAAAGTTTCGAAGCGAAATTATATAAAAATTTTAATAATAATATTTTATAAAAAAAAAAACATCGAGAAAAAAAATTATAATCAAAAAATTTTGTTAAACTCTCTATTTTTCGTTTTTAGTTAAAAAACATAATTTTCTGTTCACTAAAAACTGAAATAGAAATTTAATTATAAAATTATTGATATTTTTAAAATTTTTTTATATATTTGCTTCGTTTGAGACCCAACATGACATACATTTTTAAAAAATAATATTAGGGTCCTATTTAAAGTTTGAGGGTCGGTAGCAACCCCTTAAAATATCTTTTAATCAAAAAATTTTTTAAATCTAGCATTTTTTATTATATACAGCATATTCAGGGGTTGCCAGCAGTCATTTTTTAAAAAAGTTGTTTTTAGAACCACCCTACTATTGGGGTAAAAAAAAACATTAAATAGACTGAAAAGTACTAATTAATTTACTCAAAGGAGCTAAGAAAATTATAGACATATTTAAAGACGTTTAAAAAATTTTTTTTAGAGAAGGGGGAGGGGGGGTTTACAAAATTGTTGCGTAAATTTGAGGGCGGGAAGTTAATAAAATGTTACAATGCGTTAAGAAGGAGGAAGGAAGAGGAAGGAAGGGAGGAGGGGGAAGAAGGGGTCAAAAGAAGTCAAAAAATTGCGTCATGTAATTTAAGGACGACACCAAATTCTGCTTTCTGCTTAAAGAGTGTGATGTGCCGGTTACACACTCTTCGGTGTTCCGACCTGACCTCACTAGCTTTAACTAAAAATAAATTGTAAATAAGCCGCTATGATGGTTCACAAACAAATACGGATTACTTATACTGTAAATACAAATACTGTATTATTATTGTGATTTTGTATTAATAAAAATTGTTTATATAGTTTTGACATCATTTAAACCATGTTTTTTTACTGACTTATTTTATTGTCTTATATACATCTTGGGTACCCATGTAACATTTTAACATTGGCCCACTGCTGGCCCAGAGCTGACAAAAGCAGTGGCCCAGTGCTGGCTGCCGGCATTGGTCCTGCATCGTTTTGATTATCGGCCCAACAGCGGGCCAGAAGCGGCAAAAAGCATTAAACTTGCGCTGGGCCGACATTAAAACTATCATTGGGCCAATAGCAACATTTGCAGAAGGCCGATAGTAAAACTTGTATTACGCCGATATTAAAACCTCCGTTGGGCCGATGGTCAAACTGGCATTCTGCCGTTATAAAATTTGCATTGGGTCGATAGAAAAAAAGTTCTTTGGTCTTAGTAAAAGTAGGATACATCCATAGCATTTTTTTAAATTTATTAGTTTTATTTACATTAATCAAACTAAGTAAATCTTGCGAAATTTAGTAATTGGATATATAAAAAAAAAATTAACAATTAAAATTATTAAATTTAATAAAATTCAATGTTTTCATTACAAAATTAAATAATATTTTAACAATATAGTATTTTCAAGGTAATAAAATATTAGTAGTCTGTTTACTTTTCGATTTTTCATATCTTCGTTGACGGCCACCATCTCTATCTACAGCTTGTCGAAGCCAACTTTGAATATTTTTTTCGATAGATGCCTCTTTTGCATTAACTGAAGAAGGACTTTGGCGGACCGCATCTGAGTGAAAACCAAAATTAACAAAATATAAATTCGGGTAACATGTAACGTAAAGTAACATGTAACAAATCATATTTTTGTTCATAACAATTATTTTCAAAAAGACAATGGTACTATAAGAGTGAATAAAATATGACCAATGAAAACAGATAAAGTAATGAGAATTTAAATTAGAAAAGTACATACCTTCAACAACCGATTTTAAACGTAACTTTCCAAAACCATGCTTCGCGCAAACCCCTTTCCAATTAAGAAGACAAGCAAGCTTTGTTGAAATGAGACGTTTCATAACTCGTCTCGTCGTGTCAACCTCATCACTGCCGCCTACTTTGGAGAGTAGTTTAACCTAAAATTTATCAACCGAATTCAAGGGTTATTAAAATTTCATAACATTTTGGAGTGTTAACATTGATTCTTTAACAAAACTGAAAAAAAAGAAAATCAACCTATTAACCATAGAGTAATTTTAAAATATAAAATATTTATATAATATGATTATAAATAGATTTTAAATCCTACATAATTTAAAATATAAAATATTTATACAATATGATTATAAATAAATTTTAAATCCTACATAAACTCAAACTTTTAAGTCATACTAAATTGCTGTAAGTACCACAATCTTTACACAAATCATCTAGCTGTGTTAATTGATCAACGGTTTCCAAGGGCAATTGTAAATTGTTTAGAAGTGGTAGTGCTACATTACCACTTTCCATATTCTGCTTAGCAAATTGGTGCATTTGATTACTTATAATAACATCATTTTGAGCTTTTATCTGCTCCAATGTTACAAAAATTTGTGAAAGAGCTAAAAAATAAAAACTTGAAATTAATAGACAAAAAGTACAAAAAGTAACCTAATCATAAAGATATATGTACCTTTTAAATACGTATTTTCGTTTGATATAGCATTGCTGACATTTTTACATTGAGTTGGAGAATTTTGGTTTGAAATCACTGAGTTTTCCAAATAAAACAAGATATAAGGTAGAACAAAATTTTGATATTTTCTGTATATATAGTATAAAAATCTACATAACTCAACATTACAAATAGTTTATTCAAACTAAACATCTTTACCTGAAGTCATTATATCATTAACTACTTTTGTGGATTCGGTAACTAAATGATATAAAAACAGAATAACATCAGACATTGGGTATACAAAGAATAATGCCAAGAAACTTATTACTGCCCCAGCCTAAAACCTCAATGGACTGTAGCAGCATTTAAGAAAAAAATTATATCATTAAGACCTTATTTTGAAGTACTCATGCTACATTGCTGCATAGGGGAGATATCAGCATAAGATTCTGATGGAGTCACATCTAAAGTCATATCATTTAAGCATTGAAATTATATATATATATATATATATATATATATATATATATATATATATATATATATATATATATATATATATATATATATATATATATATATATATATATATATATATATATATATATATATATATATATATATATATATATATAAATTACTTATTGCAAATAAAATACAAATGTTTGAAATAATTTTACCTTCTATAACTCTAGAATGTGATGGGTGAGGCAAAGGTATAGCACCTGGCATTGGAAGTTTTGTTAGTTTTTTTTTTTTAATGCTAATCTTGTTAGTGCTACTATACTCATTATCCTCACTACAACTACTGCTTTCAAATTCAAAATATTTTATTGTTCTTTTCCTAAATAAAAATTAATTATCCTTTATTTATTTTGTTGTTTTGTCTTCAAATATATTTATAACATAATATATTTATAATAGATTATACAAATGATATCTTATTATTAGGTTTGTTTCACTATAATTTATAATACCAGGTACACATACTTTAACATAAAACCAATACATGTATTCACTATAGCAAATAAGTACCTATTTTTAGTTGTAAGATTCTCTGATTCAGATAATCCAGAACTTGTAAGATCAGACACAAGCTCACCTTTTTTGGATTTTTCACACGCTAATAAATAATCATCTAAAACCAATTAAAATACAACTTGTTATTATCATTGGAAAACTTGTTAAATATTTTTTATATGAAATTATAACAAGAACCTAGATATAAAAAGCCTAAATTATTTATATAAATTTGTATAAATGTTATAAACTAGTAATCTGTATGATATTTTATCATAACATTGTATGACAGCCAAGATTGCTCAGGATTTATCCTTTTCTTTACAGCATCCCTTGGATTACGACATGTTAATGTAGATGGCCACTTACAATAAACAATGCCTTTTTCTCAGTTAATCCAAATTGTAGGCACCACTTCAACTTCGGCTGTCAGGAAAAAACACAACAGACCATAAAGACATGATAGTTTTATTAATTATATCTTTTAACTGTGATATAAATTCTTTATATAAATATAATATAAAATTGTAATATAAAAATATACTTATATGTATACGTATAAAAAGAATAGGGTAACAGTTACCACTGAACACAAGTGTACACACAAGTGTAAATTAGTTGACAAGTGTTTTATATTTGCCTAATTTAATTCATCTATCCATATTTTTCATTAAACATTTTTATATATTATAAACATCAAATCTTGTATACAAAAATAAAATATTTGTATTCGAAAATTGAATACAAATATAAAAAATTATATATATATATATTTTAGTAAATATAAAAAAACATATTTGTATCCAAATATTACATTCAAATAAATGTTTTTTTAAAATATATATTAAAAAAAGTTTCTGATAAACAAAATTGAATGTACGCAACAAGTGTGTGTATACAAATGTGGAGTATGCAAGTCATAGTAGTTTATATAGTAAAATTAAATACAAATCTTTTTATTTAATTATGTAAAAGAGGTACAAGAATATAATCAAAACCACTTATTAAGCATATACATTTTTTTACACTGGAAAGCGGAGCAACACTTAGAGTATATGATAACCTAGTAGCTTTGTAAATGCCAATATGGCTAGAAGGAATTGGATATTCAAAAAAAGCAGATAAGTCACAAAAACCATTGAAAACAACAAAAAGTTTTTCATCTACTTGTATAAGATTCATAACTTTTCCATAAATATTGTTAACGCTAATATAACTATCGCACAACTTAGACATAGAGAGCTTAAATGAACTAGTATGAAACACCATATACTGTTTAACTTCAACAGAATTGTATTTTTCAGGAATAGGACCATTGGAGTGCAGTTTTTTACAAATAGGAAAATCATTACAAATTGGCTGTGTATAACTATTATTTCTTTCTTTGAGTCTGTTGACAACTTGCTGTAGAGGAAGACGAGATGAACGTACCAACTTTTTTAACTTGTGTAAACTATTTTCAAAAGGAAAACAACTAATTGTGTCCAATGGGCCATACTTTTCAACATCTGAGGCTAAATGAATTAAAGAATGCACATTGTACACAAGAAACTGGCGTCCATATAACAACTGAGAATGTTTAACAAAGTATTTTAGTAAGTTATCAGCATATGCACAATATTCCTTGCATAAAGTTGGATGACATAGACAAAATATAGCAACTGAAAGTAACATGAAATGATTATAGACAGCAGGATCAAGAAACTGTTTTAATACAACAGGCCCAGTATAAATAAGAAACTGTCTGAACTCTGTAGCTTTCCATCGCCTAATTTCATCTAAGGAACGAGGTTTTCTTTGAAATTCATTAGGTATACAAATTTGCAAATTAATTAATGCACTTGAAAGCTTTTGAACAGTCGCAGCAGGCAAACGACATTTTAAATTACCTGAAAGCCAAGACAAAACCAACCTTCGAACAACACCAAGGCAAATCAGATGCATGTAGTCAAGAGGAAATTGACTAACTAAACCCAGGTTGAGTTTTTGCAATGGTGATGGTGCATCTCTTGTATGATGATCTTCATCTATGTTTTCATTGAATGCAGTATCAGTCCTCAATGGAGCATTACTTTCTGGCAATATTATTTTATGAAAATCATAAACACCTCGTTGGTTACATTTTTCACACGAATGATATCCACTATGTGATTTAATGCATTTGACAAAGGCTCGTGCAGGTGCATCACACAGAACACAATAAATGATAACCTTTATATGTTTTTCATTTACGTTAAATCCATTGTTTTGAAGGTGTAAAAACTCATTTACAAAATCATTCATGTATTCGTCAATATTTTGTGGTTTATGCGGCCCTGCATAAAGTCCAATGATAAATGGTAACTTACATTTTGATTCACATATTATCCCTGATATCGGCCAGAATTGGAAGTTTGAGCTTTTGTATATAGATAGTCCATCGATGTGAACTTGTACTTGGAGGAGTGTATGTTGTTTAGTAAGTTTAATATGTCCAGTAGTAATCTGATAAAGAATTGAATTTTTCAAGCCAAAATGATAATATTGGCCCCCACTAGTACACGAAACAATGACATGGTTAGTAATGTTGTTGACGTTACTAACTGATTTAATGTGTAGTAAAGTTCTTGGATCCTTTGGCAAATTGGGATGAAGTGGATGCAATATGTTCAAAAGATTTTTTAAAGCTAAATTATTAATATTATTACCTAATGCCCACTGACCAAGATCTGATGATAGACAATCTTCGATTGCAGAAAAGGACTCTTTGCTCTCATTATCAGAACATGAAGAAGAATGTAAGTCTGATGGAGATGAAAAATCGGAAATACCAACATAATCGTAATCAGTGTTAGTATAACTTTGTAATCCAGCAATGTTCATGGCAAAATTAGGTAGACATATATCATTATCTAAATTAGTATCACAGGTATTGATTTGACTATCTGTAACAGTTGTACATTTTGTAAAATTTTGTTCAATCAAAATGTTATTACTTTGTGAATGGTCGAATATGTTTGTAAGATGAGTAGCAACCTTTTTAAGAATTTTTCTTCTCTTAGTAGAATAAGACTTTCCACTATTCTCCATTTAGTTTGTGTAAATTTAGTTATGCCATTTGCCACGCTTTCGGTTTATGAATTCTGTTTTACTAATAGCATTTGGTAGCCCTTTTATTCAATAAAACTTGGTCGGCCCGTTATATTTAATAAAACTCAGTTGTCAGTCTCGCATATGTCGGGCCAATACTAAATGCCATTACTATATCGACATGATTTGCCGGCATTAAACCATGCACTCGGCCGATGCGAATGTTGCATAAAATTATTTCCGACAGTTTAGCATATATTGGGCTAGTGCCATTTGCCAGCAGTAAACCGATATATGCTTGCCGGCGGTAGAACTCGCGTTGGGCCTATACCGTAAGTTTAAAAATGTTACGTGGGGGGTATTCAAACATTTAATTTTTGTATTCGCTTTACAGGAAAAATTAAATTACTCATATAGCTTGAAATATAATTTTAAGTATAGATAACATTTTTAATTGCAAAAAGACTAATTACAGCAATTATATTTGAATATTTTTATATATATCCCAGACAGCAAGCTTACATTGGCCCAACGTAAGTTTTAACATTGGCAAGTTTATTCCGTTGGGCCAACATTTAGCCAATGTTTTTTTTCGACGTATTATTTTCAATTCTGCAAATCGGTTTTTCGCAAATATCGTACTTTATTGGGCCAATGTTTAGCCAATGTTTTTTCTTCGGCGTAATATTGTAATTCTACAAATCGGTTTTTTGTAATTATCGTACTACGTTGGGCCAACATTTGGCCAATGTAGTTTAGGCTTAATATTTTGCAAAAATTTCAAAATAGACTCAAATGTTACTACAACTGCAATAGATATTCCAGGATATGTAGCTATTAGAAAATACAGGACATGTAATGGAGGAGGACTTATTAACTATGTTATAGAATCAATTAAATTTAAAAAAATTGATAAATTTGATGATAAGTATCTTATGTTGAATATTGAATTTATAATATTATAACTGGTAATGTCAAAGCGCTCAAAACCTATTGTCTTGCTAAGTGTCTATCGAGTTCCTCAAGCAAAAAATGAATGGTGGAAAAATTTTAATGAATTAATAAAAGAAATCTCCAAAAAATGTCATCTAATTTTAATGGGTGACCTTAATGCAGATCTCATTAAATCAAGTGTCAATCCAGGTAAATCGCTATTATGTTCACTTAACCTAGCAGGAGTGACGATTCAGAACACTGAGCCCACCAGAATATCAAATACCTGTACCACATGCCTTGACATTATTGCTATAGATCATAATCTAGAGTGCCTTAAGTACAAAGTAAATAACAACTCAACTAGTGATCATTTTCCTGTATCAGCATTAATTAAAACAGATTCAATTATAAATAAACTGAAACCCGTATTGAAAAGATCATTTAAAAATGTAAACATTGAAGACCTCAATAAAAGAATTGAATTAATTAAACTTGAGCTATCAATGACAACAAACAAACTAGTAAGTACTTGGTATAATGCAATTAGAATAATTATAGACGAATTTGCTCCAGTTGAAAAATTTCCATACCGAACAACTAGACCTCAATTGATTGATGAAAAAATAAAAATTATGATAAAAAGAAGAGATTATTTAGCTAAAAAAAGGGGAAAATATATAGACTTTACAAATGAAAAAGAAAAAGAACTTAAGGATATTAAAAAACAGATCAGAAGCCTTATAAGGAAGTTTGAAATAGAAAAAGGAACAGAAGCATTTCATAGCAAAAACCCTAAAGATGGTTGGAAATATATTAAGCAAATGTGTTTCAATACTAAAGATAAAAATCGTACCCTTGATAAAAATACAATCAATTTAGACAATCTAAATGACCATCTAGCTTCAATAGTTCAATGCAAAGACAGGACTTCACTTGTATGGCCAGACGGATGTGATCAAATCGACAGCTTTAGTTTTAAGAAAGTAAAAATAGAAACCGTGTTGAACGTACTTAACCAAATAAAAAACAACTCATCAGCTGGGCATGATGGACTCTCAGCTTTTTTAATCAAACGAATCGCCAATTCTCTAGCAACAAATCTAACCATCATTCTAAACAAATCTATAGATGAGGGTGTATTTCCTGACATCTGGAAAAAAGCTAATATTACAACAATATGGAAGGGAAAAGGCAGTAAATCTGATCTGGAAAACTATCGCCCAATCTCAGTATTACCATTACTTTCGAGAGTTTATGAAAAAATAATATGCAGACAACTATACGAATATAGTGAAGCTAAGATATTAATACCAATCCAGCAATTTGGCTTCAGGAAAAACTCCAACTGTGAAACAGCATTAATAACAGCAACTAACTTCTGGTATAGCTCGCTAAATGAAGGAAAACTTGTAGGCACCCTATTAATAGATTTAACAAAAGCATTTGACAGTGTTCCACATCAAAACCTACTAAATGAGCTTGCTAAAATAGGGCTAAGCCAAAAAGCTGGTAAATTATTTCAAAATTACCTAGAAGGAAGGGTTCAGAGGGTGAAAAACGGTAATAAGATTACCCAATGGAAGTCAATAACAAGAGGCGTACCTCAAGGTGGTGGTCTTAGTCCTGAACTATTTAAAATCTACATGAGAGAACTTCCACAAGCATAAGTAAAACGCAACTTATAGTTTTCAAATCACTGAGAAAAAAACTTCCTGATAACTTACACATTAAAATTGGAAATATTGAGGTTCAACCAGTAACTCATGTGAAGCTATTAGGGGTCACTATAGATCAACATCTCCAATTCAAAGAACAAATAGATTCAACCGTTAAAAAATGTCACTCTAGTATGGGAATATTGGCAAAAGCATCTGTCAGGCTTCCAAGGGAACTTTTGAAAATTGCGTATACAGGACTTATACGAAGTCAACTAGAGTATGCCAACATATTGTACCTTGGTCAATCCAAAGCACAACTAAAGAGACTTGACGTTATACAAAAGCAGTGTGTGCGAATTGTATGTCACAAACCTAGGAACACTCATTCAGCTCCCCTTTTGGAAGAACTAAAGCTTGACACCTTGGGGGAGCGAAGAAAGGTTCATGCAACAAAAATAGTAATGTCGGCATTGTCGGGAGTGTGCCATCCATCTTTGGCTAATATGTTTAAAATGAACGATGACTCGAACCTTATTGTCAAAAAAGCGGCGAATCGACAAGGAAGTAAAGGCTTTCATATTATAGGGGCCAACATATTCAACAAACAACTTTTTCGAATTTATTTTATAAATTGTAAAAGTAATCGTAATTTTAAAGGCAAAGTTGTTCAACTGTAATTGAGTTTAAATAAAAATATATAATAATATAATAATTAAATAAATGTAACATTTCAAATGTTCGATTTATTTAATAAAGAAGACATTTTAAATTCTTCTTTATTAAATATATCAAACATTTGAAATGTCATACAGTATAAGTATTAAAAAAAAAAAAATTTTTCATAATTTATTTATAATAGTTTAGATTATATAGCTATTATAAGATATTTTATTAAAGGTATCAGTAATATATATGTGGCATTGAAGTTGTTAGAAGCTGATATTTTACATTTTAAGTATGTCTTTTTTGTTTGATTGTGAAACCCCATCTACTAAAATATTAAAACAGTGTACAAAAAGTGATGTTATTAGAATTTATATTCTACTTATGTAGAGCTTTCTAATATTGCCAGACATTTTGTTTTAAGACCAATGACTAGTCTATAATAATTTATTGAATTATGAGATTAAATCAATAAATAATGATTAAAATCAATTGAAATAAAAAGACTCAATTTAAATCATTATTTTTATTTGTCTGATTTAAATCATGATTTAAATTGAAACAACCCTTTATATATTCCATCTTTCAGAGGCAGAGGGACATTATTCTTGGTTTTATAATTTTAGATTTAATATCTCTGGATATTTTTCATAATTAGTTTGCATACAGCAGTTAACAACTTTAAGCTTATACATTAACTTTCGTTATAACTTAATTATTAATAATTTGATTTATAGATTTTTATAGCAATACAAGATTGAATTTAGCAGAAGGCTAAACTTCTGCTCTAGAGACAAAAAAGGAAGATAGCGAAAATAACCAGCCAAAATAAAGATTAAAGAGACAAAAAATTGTGTATATCTTGGTGTAGATGATTTATCCTCAATTTCTTATAATAAAACTAAAAATATTATTAAACTTTGGGATTTACCTGTAACTACAAACTCTTTACAGAAGTTCAATGTTTGCTCTGAGAAGTTAAATGAACAAAATTTATTAAATGGTAAGTTTTTATATAAAATTTATTCATAGCTTTAACTTTTACAATTTTAAAGACATTTTCATATATTACGGTCAAAAAGTCAGAGTGTAATTAACATTTTATTTTATAATAATCAACATATCAAAGCTTACACCACTGGCTTGGTCAGGAAGCGGGAGCGATCGCTCTTGGATACTGACCACCGAAATTATATTTAGTTGCGAAGAACTGGCCAGGTTTTTCAGTCGTTTTGAGAACATTTATGTTTATGAACGTAACAAAAATTTTTTGTTGGATTTCAAAGTCACCAACTTTGAAATCCATTTGAAATCAACTGTTGAAAAAAACAACAGACTATTCATATTAGTTTAAAGTTTTAACAGTTGCTGGTGGTTCATTATTATTTATTATATAAACGTTTATTTAAATTTATCTAATAGACAAAGGTAATACGATATTTTTATAGATGATATTATTTTTTAAATTGTATTATTAAAATTCAGAACTAAAATATGTAAAAAAAAATTATATTCAAACATTGGACAAGGTCTGTACTGTACCTGGAAAATCTGGAAAATATGTTAATATTGGCCAAAGTGGTGGAAAACCTGGAAAAGTCAGGGAAATATTTTTTTTTTCTAGATAGTCATGGAAAAGTCAGTAATTCTAGTTAAGAAGTTACTCATTTCACAATTGAACGCTGTATTTTGAAAACGTGAAGAGTCACACTTTTTAAAATTGAGGTTATTTGAAAAGAATATTTTTTTTTTAGTAAAAGATAAAATTATAAGATAAAAAAAAGATTTTTTAGATAAAATAAAGATTTTTTTTTGATAAAAAAAAAAAAATTTTAGTTAAAATAAAAACAAAATTTTTTTTAGGAAAAATGTTTTTTACTCTCCTGTAAAATTTTAATTTTGTGACTTGTCACATTTTCAAAATACAGCGCTCAATTAAGCTATTATGTTTTTTTTGGTGCTACTAATTTATTTTTTCTGAAACATGTTTTTCTTAGTATTTATTCTTAATCATCCTTAATAATAAGAACCATACTAACATGTGTAATAAGATCTATACTAATATCTAACTTAAGTAATAGCTAAGTTTTATAAGTTTTGTCATTCAAAGCATGTATATTCTTAGCATTTCCATTACAGTAGATAGTAATTTTAAACATTTTGTAAAAACCATTGTTAAAAATCGTCAGGAAAATTCATCTGATTTTTCAAAAAAGTCATTTAATTTTATATAAATAGTTGGCTACGAACCCTGTTGGAGAAACATTGTTTTAATATGAGTTTTTTTTGTTTTACATTGCAATGTGTATCTCAAACATTAATAAGAATTGTTTTGTGTCAGTCCCAGAAATTGAATGCACACCTGCAAATTTCATTATTCATAAAAATATTATGAATCCATTAGCAAGTATATATTTTGATCACTAAAAGTTTAGCCCTCTGTCTTTAATTTTATCTGTTTTATTAGTAATTGTTGTATTAACTTTCATAAATTCTAAATATAATATATAATTAGTTGTATAGTTTCTTAATAATATAATTAACTTTATTGTTTCAAGATAAAGTTGTATCCTTGAAAGATATGCTGGTATTATTGGCACAATGGGCAAGCATTGAAGTGTAACTTGGTGAGCTACAAATTTTTATAACTGAATTTGATCAGTTATAAAAATTTGAGTATCAAAGGTATGCTAATTATTGTATTGCCTGAAAGAGTGTCATTGCCATTAAAAGCAGTGAAGAATTCAAGTACTCTGGAAGAAAAAAGACAAGAAAACACTTTAGTAAATGGTAAATATTTTTTTATGATCTGTTTATGCATTTAGTATGATATGTAGTACAATTTATATACTTTAAATAAAATACTCTTTGAAGATTTTTTGTAAATGACATTTTATATTAATTTAAGTCTAAACAAAAGTTACTTTAATTACTGCCAGGCTGTGTGTTTTTGCAAGTTAATTATTTGGCACAAATTGGAGTTAAAGACGAAGGAAATTGTATATGTTATTTATTAAGAATAGTTTATTAAAATGGCTTAGCTGTAAAATTAAATTATGCAGGGAGAGGATAAAAAATTGGAATAAGAAAAATGTTGATTGCATATGCTGCTATTGGTAAGTGGTTTAGAAAAGTTTATTTTTTCAGTTTCAATTTTGTATTACAGAATTACTTTCAATTTGTTATTTTTCTTTGGTGCATAATTAAACAAACAACTATTTTTTTTTTTGCAGAAACTGTGAAGTCAAATAAGTATGGCTTATGCAGACATGTGATAGAGATAGCCGAAGAAAAAATAATAATCGTGGGCACCAAATATCATAAGCTAAACACGATTCAATAACAAGTAGCTCAGTCAATATCGAAACTACTCTATAAATTTTACAGTGAATTTTTTTATTTAAAACTCAATGTGTCAGTTTTTGGTATAGGTTTGGTGTTTGCAATATGTATATTTAACCGAGAAATTATGTTTAATAAATAAATTTTTATACTTGTATAATACATTCTTTTTTTTCTCTATAATTTTTCAATGTAGCGATGCAAATCATCTTATTTGTAACAACGATCTAATGTTGCATAAAACGTTAGGCCAATATAAAAATAATAATCGTATAACATACGATATTGGGCCAATTTTGTATACAACGTTGGGCCAATGTTGTTTACAATATTGGCCTAACGTTGTGCCAATGTTGGGTAAACGTTGTATACAACATTGGGCCAATGTTGTACACAACATTGGGCCAATACCTAACCAATGATCAAACCTGCATTGGGCCAACATCGACTTTCAACGTTGGGCCAATGCATCACCATGCATTGGCCCAACATTGGTCTAATGTAAGCTTGCTGTCTGGGATATAACTAATCTTCAAAATCAAAAAATTCTACTTTAGGATGCCTGGAAGCTTTGGGCCCACTACTGCGATCCTAATTATAGCAAGATAGAGCTATTAAATACTTGGTGACACTTTGTAACGCAGGCTGACCATATAGAATTGTCCAGAGAAATTCTTTTTAAGTGATAATCTTAAACAAAACTTTTTTTTACATGTATGTAACTGAGTTTGAATTTAAAAGTAATATGGGTGTGTTTATTTGAACTTTTTTTCAGTATTCATTATTATTATTATTATTATTATTATTATATAAAATTGTAAATAAAACTTGACTAATTACAAATAAGTCAAGTTTCATTTACAATTTTATTTGGATATTATTGATAGTATTGAATTTTTTAAAGTTCATACTATTTAGTATTACGTTTTTATAATATATAAAAGAAACACTAAAAAATATGAATTATATTTATTAATAAGTTATTAGTAAATTATGTTTTATTATTTATTTACAATGCTATAAAATCCTTTTCTTATAAATTGAATTTTCTATAATTCATATTGTTAAGTTTTTCATGTGGCAAAGACATCCCGAATGAAGGAAATATTTTTTTAATGGTGAAAATCTAATAAATAGAGCAAAGAAAAAAAGAAAGAAAATAAAAAAATTGTTTAGATTTTAAAATAGAAGATTTACAAAAAAACTAATAAAATAAAAACAATGAAAATTTTTAAAGAATATAAATTGAAGCAAAACATTAAATAAACAGAACAACTAAAAGCAAAGTAATAACAAAGGTGATAATCTCACTTATCACCTTTGTTACTCGCTGTATTCAAGTGTTTTTATGTCACTTTTTAGGTGAGGAGACCAGGCTTGGATGGCATACTCGAGATGAGGTCTAATGTATGTTGTGTAGAGTACCCTCCATAACATCAGCTCTCTTGTGCGAAAAGATTTTTTTAGATTGCCAAGTATTTGGTTTGCTCTAGCTGCTGCAGCTTCTACTTGATGCTTAACTTTGAGGTCGTTTGATGTTAAAACACCCAAATCATGTTTAATAATTGTTGTTCCAAGTTCTATTTGATTACCATATATGTCAAGCATTGAGTAAAGACGTACTGATTTATTTGAGTGACCAACATACATGAATTTACATTTGTCTAGATTGAAATACATGAGCCACTTTTTAGACCATTTGACTGTATGATCTATGTCTTGTTGTAGTTTTATTGCATCATCTTCTGCTTTGATTACCCCTAAAATCTTACAATCATCTGCGTAGATCTTTATATGATGCACCATGTTGTCTGAAAGGTCGTTTATATAAATCAAAAACAAAAGTGGAGCTAGCACTGAACCTTGTGGAAAACCACAAGCAACATCTACCCATTCAGACTTGCTATTGCTGATGACCACTCTCTGTTTTCAATTTTTTAACCAGTGAGTTATCCACTCCAGATGTGTTTTATGTATGCCATACGCATCAAGTTTTAAAACAAGAAGTTGGTGAGGTACTTTATCAAAAGCTCTAGCAAAGTCTGTGTAAATCACATCTATGGCATGATTATGAAATAGTGCTTTTGTTAAAATGTCCTGTGCCTCTAGTAGGTTGGCTGTACAGACGTGTCTTGGAAGAAATCCATGTTGAGATTTTGTAAAGAACCCTTTTTCAAGGAAATGTTTCAGGATTCTTTTGTGTATAAAACTTTCCATTATTTTACAGAGTATCGTTGTGAAAGAAACTGGTCTGTAGTTCAAGCATTTTCTACGGCTTCCATTTTGAAAAAAAGGATAATATATATATATATATATATATATATATATATATATATATATATATATATATATATATATATATATATATATATATATAAAATCAAATTTACGTAAATTATGTAAAACTTTATCCATAACATCGGTTCCTATCAAATGAACTTGATATTAAACATAAATTGCACATTCTAACACCTAGTGTAATACTGTCCTCTGTCTCTATGCCAACCTTCTAACTGGACTTCTTCTAACTTTCTCTCTAACATCCTTCATACTTCTAAAAATCACTTACCTTTGGTCTGCAAAGGGGATATGATGCTATTTAATGAGCTGAAGTGGTTTTTATGGGCCTAGGTGTGAGCCTCTATATAAGGCAGTTTTTTGGAGGAGGATAAACCACATGGAGGATAAACGCATGGAAAGAATGTATATATTAAATAAAATAGTATGTTAGATGTAAATTTATATTTACTTTTTTGAAGTGCAGTCTAAAAAAAATCTATATTTAAATTATCTAAAATTGTAGTTTTTGACAAAGTCCTCTATAGAATCGAAATTTTGATGTTAAAAATTGTTAAATTTAGATAAATTGATTAATTTTGATTGTGACTTTTAAAATGAAATACTACTATTGAAATTTTTTCTTAGGTTCATGCCTTAGTTTCAGTTTCAATCCAACCTTGAATTTTAAATGTACCTGCATCTAAATCTTCCGTTGCTATGCTAGACGATTACATAGATATTTTCAAAGTTCCCTGGAAAAGCTGCCGGCTGAACTCATCGGTTTACTTAGCAAGAATGCTCCTCTTTTGCCATGAAAAACATGAAAGTACAATGATAAGCGTCATTTGTGATGATATACTTTCATACTTGTTTATAAAAAATCTATAAAAATCCATAGCTTTTTCATATTACCTGCAATGTATTCTTTAACTTTATCTACTTCTGACCTATACTTTTTTCTCTACATGCTCACTCTACATACAATTTTTCAACATTACTTTCTTTTCTTTTTTCTTTTTTTACTGTAATAATAAAATATTATTTGTTATCATATATATTATATAGTATATAAAATACAATTATATAGTATATACAATATATATATGTATATATATATATATATATATATACATATATATATATATATATATATATATATATATATATATATATATATATATATATATATATATATATATATATATATATATATATATATATATATATATATATGTATATTTTAATTCACCTCCTCAAGGCCGAGAAGGCATCTACAGACGAGGAGGCTACTTATTTGTGGCTATAACCCTCTCTCAACTCTATAACTCCGAAACACGAACCTTGATGAACAAGGCCGCTGCGCGGAGAAACGAGTTGAGCGCGGTACTACCAGGGACGTGGTAAGGATCGAACTCCGAACCACTCGTTTATGAAGCGAGCGCTCTACCATTACACCACTACCGCATTATATATATATATATATATATATATATATATATATATATATATATATATATATATATATATATATATATATATATATATATATATATAATAACCGCTATAATATAATATAATTTGTTTATAATTATTATAGCTATTTTACTTGATGTGTGTCATATTATAACACAAGTAGTTTCTTAATAGTCGAATTACATTTTTATTACAACATATAAACTCTATTCATTTTTTTTGACTTTAGCTTAAACTCTGATAAATGTCTATTTGCTGAATTAACAGAGTTTTTCCGTTAATTTGCATGAAAAAATGAAATACGGAAACCGTAAATTTTACGGTCTCTTTGCTGCCTGACATTCTCCGTTTTTTTGTACGGAAAAAATAAAATACGGAAACCGTGAATTTTACGGAGAAAGTTCTGTCACTTTTTTAAGGGACTTTTTCCGTTGATTTTTATGGAAAATAGAAACTACGGAAACCGTTAATTTTTACTGTCACTTTGCTGCCGGACAATCTCCGTAGATTCTACGGCGAATTTTTTAACAGTACTAATATAAAAAAAGCATAAAAAATTCTAATTTATTAATTGTGTAATACTTAGAACAAAACCGCCGTTATTGGTATCACTACGCAATTGCATAACTGCGACTTTAGGGATTTTCTCGGCAACCTGCTTGTAAAATTCACTTTTCAATTTTTGCAAATTCTTTGCAATGCCTTTCGACATCAGCAAATATTATATAAAAAAGATAGCAAGAAATAAATTACTATCTAAAAAATTAACAAATTTGTTAGATTTAATTTAGCAAATTACTATAAAAATTTCGCCTTTTTTGGTTGAAAATTCATTAATTTTGGTTGAATATTCATCAATTTTGATTAAGGGGATTTATAGATTATTTAAAATTTTTTTTCTTTTTTTTTCTTTTAAAGTTGATTTAGGTGCCCCATGAAGTCCTTACGGTCTTATCACAGAGCGCCGCGGAAGAGCATTTAATAGGAAGTTCATGCCTTCTTCCCAACCGATGTCGCAAAACTTGCCCAGAGTTGGGGATTAAACCACGGATCTTACGTTTTTGAGGCAAGTGCGCTACCACAGCGCTACGCTGCTAATTTAATTGTTACACGGCTTTTATTTCCAATTGGGCACGGGACTTAAAAAAGATGTCTTTTGAACGTTCAAAAGACTTCCAATACGTTTAAAATTAATTTAAAATGTTTAATAGACGTTTTTTTTACGTCCTGTGCTCACTGGGTTAGAATTTGTATGGTTTTGTCAGTGTATTATGTCCAAACAAGAGTTTTAGATGTTATAATTTTTTTTTGCTTAAAGTTTTTAAAATGTTTAAAGAAACTTTTCTATTTATTAAATAATTTTCAAAGCTTATTTATTTATTATTCTTATTATTTTATTTATTACTCCTTTTGTGAATCTAAAGAACACTATTTTTTAATCTTTAGATCAATTCTGATTAACAACGTTAATGAAAAAAGTTTTGAAAAAGTGCCTTAATTTACGATAGATCCTAGCTCAAGAAAGAGTTTACAATTACGAAAAATTGCCAATAAATGATCAGAACAGATCATATATTTAAACTATCATGTTTATTTCACCTAAACAACGTATTTATTTAAAATCTTCTATTAATCGTGATTTTAAGTAAAAAAAAATTAAAAAAATAGAACCTTCGGACTGTTTTTTTTTTTGTTTTTTTTGATACAAACTTTTTTACATAGTGTACGGCATAAATTTAATTTTTTTCGGTTATAATTTCGGTTAAAAATAATTATACTCTTCGTTGCAAAGATTGCGTGCAATCGTTTGTGATCAATATTCTTTTGTAATTAAATATTTGTTGTTGTCTTTACTGAGACTTTGTAATTATTACTTTACTTTGCTTAGCGAATTATTTATAAAGATAGTTAATATTAATTATTAAATTAAACTTGCAATAAATGAAAAATATCAATATTACGAACTCGTGTTTACTATTTTCAAAACCTTTTCTTTTTTTCTATTTTTAAAACATTTCTTTGATTCTACAATTTATTACATGATGGTGTAAGGGTTTGTCCATAAAGGACGTCAAGTAGAATTCAAATAAAAATTAAAAGTAGAAGACCATTGAATTTAAATAAAAATTAAAAGTATACTTTTAATTTTTATTTATATATATTTCTTTTATATATTTTTATATATATATATTTCTTTTAAATATATATATTTCTTTTCTATATATTCCTATATATTCTCTTTTCTATATATTCCTTTTATATATATATATTTCTTTTAAATTGGTGGGTATAAATGGGCGGTTTTTAAAGTAATATAGCGATTTATGTTCAATAAAAATCTCCCCCGAGAAAGCCAATGGTCTTCTACTAGTAGAAGACCATTGGCTATAAAAGGGCGGTGGGTATAAAAGGGCGGTTTTTAAAGTAATATAGCGATTTATGTTCAATAAAAATCAAAGATTTTTATATAATTCATAAAGATTTATGTTCAATCAAAAATCTCCGCCGAGAAAGCCAATGGTCTTCTAATAGTAGAAAGAATAAAAGAAAAAGACCATACGCATTCCCAGAACACATTTTAATCTCAAAGGAGGGGGGGGGATTTGACAAAATACCAATTTCGTCAAAACGCAGTAACAAATTAATTCCTCGTTTGCACCCTGGTAATCTACACTGTAGGAGGATATAATTGAGAAAAGAGCTGACATTGAAATGCATCAAGTTTGTTTTGAGTTAGAGAGGTGTAAAATCTATATCAATTATTATGAATATGAAATATCTTTGCATAAAGATGGAATCATCCAGTATGCTTTTTCTTCTGTAACTGTCTTAGAATCATAAATTCTGACTGCAACATCAATATAAATTAAAACTGCTCCAATGTGAGAACATGCCTCTCCAAGACCAGCCATGCAGTTAAAATGAACATATATTACCGTACCATTCATTTCAGAAAGAATCCATGTCAAAGTCGCTGTTTCATTATGCTTTTAAGAATGATAAACCTGCCATATGAAAAAATAGATTTATTTTGTTCATTAATAATAAGTTAAACTATTTTAATTAAAATTCAGATATTAAATTTTGAAACTTTTCCAATAACCAAACATTTTTTATCAAATAACTTTAAACCGACTTCCTTTATCCAGGAAGAGAGAACAAACTATAAGACTCTAAACTTTTATAACAATTTAGTTCTTTAGAGGATAAAGGAAATAGAGCAAATATTAAATAATTTATTATATCATGATCAGGGCCAACCCGAAGGGAAGGGGGGGGGAGTGCCTCGGCTCCCCCCCTCCCCCCCCCCCCCCCCCCTCCTTAAAGCTGTCATATAAGCATTTGAGTTGGCATATTGAGCAAGTTTTAAACTATAGTTGGCAAATGGCATATATTGAGGACTTTTTTTTTTTTGAGGGGAGGGGGAATACATGCCCCCTTCCTCCTCTGGAGGACCTCTTCAAGACTGATAACTTATTTTAGGATAAAAATCTACTGAAAAAACCAAGTCAGATTTCACTAAACTATAAGGATCTAAATTATTTATTTGAGAAATTTAATGAAAGTATCTTTGTTTCCTTTCAAAAGAAAGACAAGTAAAATACTTGTTTCTGATTAAAGACATGTTTATTTGTTTGTGAACCAACATGACAGCCGTAAATAGATTCGCATAATTAACTTAAGTTGATGTAACTCGGAGCAGAGCTTATTTTGAAGTAGCAAAATTATAAAAAAAAATTAATCGTTTTTAACTCTTCGACTTTAAAAATATTAAAAAAATTTTTTTTTTTGCAGAAATTAATATTAATTAAAAAATTAAGTAGTTCATTGTATTATTGCAATAGAGAGCTAATACTTTTACAATTAAACATATTACAATTTAAACAAAATAAACAGAAGTGTTGTTGAAATATATGTCACATATATTTTTCACATAATATGTGAAAAAGAAGGCATTTCGATCATCATTTTAACAATTACCATCAAAATAACAATATCACATTCGTATTGCATTATGTCTGTATCCTAAAACATCTCTTAATTAACGTTAATTGCGTTATTGGTGTAGAAATTAAAATAGTCAATAAATAAAAGTAATTATCTGAGTAATTATCAAAAAGTACTGTTATATTAAAATAATTTACTTTTTTTCAATGAAAAAAAGATTTGTTTCATTGAAAAACAGTTTAACATTTTGATCAATCAATATTATGTCGGTTTACTCTAAAATATGATTTTTCCAGATTCGTCTTTTTAAAATAAGTCTTGTACTAGTGGAATTTTCAATATTTTTTACATACTTTTTTACAGTAATAATAAAAAGAATATTTTTATTATTACTCTCAGATATAGAAGTAGAAGCTGAACGATATATCAAAAATAGGTTAGATTTTGGACAATTATAAAAACAGGATAATTTTACTCCATTTTAGATTTATGGCAATTAGAATTGCAAAACACATTGGAAAGCAAATCAATGCATTAATATTGAAAACATAATTCCATTCAATTCAAAAAAGCAAGGTATTGGTTTATACAAATTTTTTAAATATAATTTTTAACTTAGCTTAAACAGTATAAGTAACAATTTAAGTATAACTATTTAAAATAAAATAAAGCAAAAACATCATCAGGGTGGCCACTGGTCATGGAAATAATAGAAATCATGGAAATGTCATGGAATTTTATTTGGTCATGGAAATGGTCATGGAATTCCTAAATTTTTATTGAAAGTCATGGAAAATTTTAATTTTTTAAAAATGACCTTTATTTTTTTTCACGTGATATTTTTAGGAAGTATTAGTATGTCTAGTCTAAGTCCTTTTTAAAAAAGATATAGAGAAGTATAAGAATTTTTTTTTCAGACATGATTTCAGAACTTTCTACCTATTAATTTTGGTTTGCATGTTTTATAATGAACAAGTTGCAAATGCTTAGTGGATGACAAGTACTGAATATTTTACTCTAGTGATTTATCATAAAAGTTTATGAAGAGTCATGTAAAAATCATGGAAAAGTCATAGAAAAGTCATGGAATTTTATTTTTAAATTTGAGTGGCCACCCTGATCATTTCAAGTTGTGTATAGATAGGTATATCGACTGATTTTTTCAAAATTAATCAAATACTTGAATGTTATATATCATTAAAAAGCCCTCATACAATATTTTAAAGGTGAAAAAATTATAAAAGTCAGACAAATCTATAAAAAGTTAGGATGTTTTTAGTGCCAAATTTTCAATATATGGATTTCTTGATAAAAATGTGGTCAAAATTTTTTTTTTTCACATAAATTGTTATAACTTTGCCAATTCTTATTCAAATATCTATAACTTGGTGTCAAAAGAAAGATGTAAAAATGGGCTATAATTTTAAACTAGTTTCTAGGTAAAGGGTACATTGGGGGATCTAAAGAGGGTGCCAATCCACCACCTACATCTCATAAAAATACACTTTTTTTTTCATAAAAGTATTTTTTTATTAGTAATATTTATATATAACAAGTTGTTATTATTTTATTCCACATCACTAGCTAATGTTACAGATCTATATTAAAGTTGGGTGTTGGGTTGTGGGTAAGACTTAACACACCCTATCTAAGTTTATTTTAAATATTTCAATTGTTACTAAAATAAATAAATCTATTATAAAAAATAAAAATTAAATTTCAATACTTTGAAAAATAGTTACTAGTGGTGTATAAATTGCTTTTATGGAAGGGAGCGTATGTTGCCCCCCCTCTGCCCTGTACCTAAAAAAAATATGTATGAGAATTTCACAAAAATGTTAAAAAAATTTTTTAAACTTAAATTTTTAGAGAGAAATTAGTACAAAAAACTATTTTACCACATTACAAGATGTGTCTGAGTATTCATTTTGTCATGTAAAGGGACAGATTACCCATTGCAACCTAAAATTTAATTTTTAAATTTTATTAATCAATAAAATTAAATCATTTTTAACAATAGGCACCACATGAAGGTAAGCCAGAACTGTCTATCAAAAAAACTTGCAATCCACAAAACTTGTTGTACCTATTTGCAAGCCACAAAACTAGCAGTACTAATTTGCAAGCCACAATTATATACAATTCATATACTTAATGATTAGTAGGATACAATTCATATACTTAATGATTAGTAATTCCTAATAAACAAACTTACTAGTCATCAAAGGTTAAATTAGTTCAATATTAGATAAGACAGACGAAAATTTAAAAAAAGTTGAAACTTTATAAATATACAAATAAAAAAAATGATAAATAATAAAAATACCAGCCATAGCAGGTCTAGATGGGCCTAAGAGCAATAATAAGTGTAATAAGTATCAAATTTATTTTTAAATTAGCATGTAATATATAATTGGCATGTAATATATAATTGGCATGTAACATTTACATGCTAATTTTTTAGGTTTATATCAATAAAGTATGCGATTTGTATAATTTACGAATGGTAATACTTAATAAAATTAAAAATTAAATATAATAATCAAAAAATTGTTGCATTAAAAAATAATGTAAATATTACTTTGTTTTATTTCTCTAGACTTTTATTCGGAATCTAAAAGAAATTGATTAATAAGCAAGTCATTACTCAGACTAGTCAATATTAAAATTTTGCAATTTTAGATGAAAAGACTGACTAGTACTTTTGAATAGATTGCTTAGAACAATTTTTGAGCAATTGACAATACAATAATTTAATAGTTATTTTATAGTAATAATATTAAATAACTATTAGAGTATTGTCAATACTATTGCATTATAGTAAAGTATTGTCAATACTATTACATTATAGTGAAGTATTGTCAATACTATACATTATAGTGAATTATTGTCAATACTATTGCATTATAGTGAAGTATTGTCAATACTATTAGCTTTGAAAAATAATTTATACTAATATTCTTAAAATTAGTTTTATTAAAACTAGTAATATATATATATATATATATATATATATATATATATATATATATATATATATATATATATATATATATATATATATATTATATATATATATATACACATATATATATATATACATATATATATATATATATATATATATATATATATATATATATATATATATATATATATATATATATATATATATATATATATATATATATATATATATATATATATATATATATATATATATATATATATATATATATATATATATATATAACTATTATATCTAAATCTTTGGTTAAATCTTCATCTAGTAAAAATCATAAAATTTGATAATTAAAATAATTTTAAGTAGATTCTTTATCTAATTAAAATCTTTATTATTAAAGTAATCATATGATAAAAAAAGAACTTACTATGTAGAAACTATCTTTTGTTTTCCATTATTTAAAAAGTAGGGCAAGACGGGGAATATTTGACCATGGGGGACATTTAACCTTTTCAAATATTTCCCAGCATGATTAAAATTACCACTTTAAATTTTTAGGCATATTTTGTCTCTTAATAAGCAATCGCAGGAAACAAGTATCGATCCATCTTTATTAGTATTAGTGCTTATATAGAAGAAAATCTAATTATTGATATAAAAGGTAATTTTTTTAGGTTTTAAATAATCTGCAGAGAATCTCTTTTCCAATTTAAATCTCCTAAACTTTTTTGTGTTTATTATTTAATGATATCTTGAGTTAAAAACCTTTTTGTTTAGTTCACTTCAAAAAATTGATTTCGGCTTTTAACAGCGTTTGTTTATATATAGCATGTGTGGGATAAATTTGACCTACCTAGCTGGGGAACATTCGACCGGTGCTTGAAAATACCACGAAAATTTATTTCTCTTATCTTTTAGATGCCTCGAAAATATGTAACAAAAACAGACAGAAATAAAAGAAATGAAAATGTGGTAAAAGAAACAATTGTTAGTATTTTTAATAATTCACTGCCTGAACTATTGATATTTGACCGGGGCCGGGTTTGATAAAATATAGCAGGGGCCGGGGTAGGGTTTGTGACCGGGGCTGCATAAACATTTATACATCCCAAAGTATATTTTTTTAATTCAAAAATCATGTTATTTTTATTCAAAATGTTTTTCAAAATTTATATTATTCAAAATTCATGATCAACATAATCATCATCATCATCATCATCATCATCATCATCATCATCATCATCATCATCATCATCATCATCATCATCATCATCATCATCATCATCATCATCTTTTCTTTTGGCAAATACTGCACCATATAAATATTAAAGTTTATATAAATATGAATGGATATTGCGTTCCAGCATCTAAATAAATAGCAAACATATATGTTTATGTCCGTGATATCAGATTTTATTTTTTGACAACTCGACCACAATTGTTTATATGTTTTGACGATTTAAAAATTTCAGGTATGCTCTGAATTTAGAAACGCTAAGCTAAACTTAAACTAGGAAAAAAGTTAAAATAAATAACTAACAAAAGCCAAACTCCTAACGAAAAAAGAAACGAAAAACAAATTGGTGACGGATAAGAAATTATATAAGCACTAAAATAATAATAAAAACTTCAACTTGAAGCGAAACTTTTTGTTACGTTTGTAATTAGTATGAAATAAAGGTTATTAAAGCTTGTCTTTTTAAATGTTTAAAGTTATGCAAAGCGTTTTTAAATTAAATAACAAATTACTACTAATGATTGTTTAATAAATGGACAATTTTTATTGAATTTATTAAAAAGTGTTGTATACGATATTTTTAAATTGTATAAACATTTATTTTTTCAAAAAAGTTGCAAAAAAAAATTGCTTAAAAAAAAACATAGTCATTCTAAAATATTAATTTTTAATAATTTTATCCTCTAATTAGTCTAATTAAAAAAAAAAAAGATTTTCAACTTTTTTATTCGTAAAAAAAATTAAAAAAAAAAATGCGCCTGCGATTGTTATAAAATAAACTGCCAACAAGCCTTTTAATTTAATTTTAATTTGAGCATTATATCTTCATTTGAAAGCGCTTTGCTTAACAAATTTAAAAATTATTATAAAAGATTTAAACTTATTCATTCCTATCAAGATTAAAAAAAAACAAAACATTTTTTTTTTTAAAAAAACCGTTTATTTAAAACATTTTAAAAAATCGTAAGTTTAATTATAAAAATTAATCGAATGATCATTACAAAATGCTTTTTCAAAAAGCTTCAAAAAATTTTTTCATTAATCAAAAAGATACATGCTTACAAAAATAGTTTAAAAATGTTTTAGAAAGACATGGAAAAATAGTTTCAAACGTTAAAATTTATCATAAAAAATACATGTCTACATAAAAAAAACTTATATATAACGTTTTTTTTATTAATTTACACGTTTACGTAAACAATAACTATAATTAGTTTTATGGTTTTATTTAAAGCCTTCGCGTAAAATAAAAACTTTAGAAAAGATCAATGATTAAAAGATATTTATAACGTAACTTTTTTTTTTATTGCATTCATATTGTTAAAACATCAAAATAACCGTGGTCAAGTTGTAAAGAAAAAAATAATTAGCGTGGTCAGTTAAAGAGTGGGATCGCACGGCATTCCTGTCAAAGCCTGTAATGTGTATGCATAAAGCGTATCTCAAAAGCTTTTATTCCTTCTGGACTAAAAGTTTGAAAGCCTTTATTCCTACTCTTCAATTTTAAGTCAAACCTCATTCTACTCCTTATTTTTCACCATCTTGAACAGTTGCTTTATTAATCATTTATTTCATCTTTTTTACAAGAACATCTCTCTCAAATGTCCTTTTATTATCCCAAGAAGCCATTGTAAAAAAGTCCTGTCTGATGTTAAGCTCTGTTATTTTCAGTTTATGACAAGGTATCTTGTGGTACCCTTAAATCTTTGCTCCTGTATTTTTTTTGTCTATAATATCAATCTTCATGAAAATTTAACATCTTAAGTGGCTCTATTTGTTAATAACTCAACTTTGCACTTTTGTCTATACAAAAAATCTTCACTTTTTGATTGCTTAGAACAAGCAGTTGATTTTTAATCTGATCTCTCTTCTGTAACAGCCTAAGGCTTGCTGTGGCTTATGGATTTAAATTCTGCAATTTTTGTTAG
Source organism: Hydra vulgaris (assembly GCF_022113875.1). Lineage (NCBI taxonomy): Eukaryota > Metazoa > Cnidaria > Hydrozoa > Anthoathecata > Hydridae > Hydra > Hydra vulgaris. Next base: position 40,952,493 of record NC_061167.1, on the reverse strand, counting down.
ACAACAAAACTCATTTATTTACTGCAAAAAAAATAATGCAATAATGTTGGTATTCCTATATTGATGAATAACAACCCTCTTACTCTCAGAAAAAGTCTAAAAGCACATTGTAAATGTAATGTGGTCATGGTGTAGTGGTAGAGGGCTCGCATCATAAGCGAGAGGTACTAAGTTCGATTCCCACTATGTCCCTGGTAGTACCGCTCTCAACTTGTTTCTCTGGGCAGCGGCTTTGGTTGTCAAGGTTTGTGCTTCAGAGTTATATATTTGAGAGAGCGTTATAGCCACAATTAAGTAGCCTCCTTGTCTGTAGTGGCATTTTCAGCCTTAGGGAGGTGAATTAACATTAAAAATAAATAAATAAATAAGACCTGCTTTATCTGCCAAGCTTCAGCCACTCTTCCATTGTTGTAAGGTTGCATTTTTTTCTTTTTTCTACAAATACAATCATGGTCAATGCTCAAGCAAGCTATCATCTCTATTACAATAAACCAAAACTCATTCTTGCTTGCTTCTTATTCAACAACTTGCATCCTTTTACTGTATCTGTCCCTATGCTATAAAATTTTTTATTAATCCAGTTTTTTTCCTTGCATATCAAAAAAACCTTATAACTGTTAGCTATGTTCATGTTTTTCTTTTATATACAACCTGCGACTTTTCGAGTCTTCAGTCTTCATTTCCTAGTTCTTTTACTTATTCTCTATTTTAAAATAACTCAAAACTTAATAGTGGTTGCTTGCAATCTTAAAAGTAAATTAGAGTTTGAAAATGTATAAATATATTTATATATTTTCAAACTCTAATTTACTTCCAACCAGTATTGCCAGTATGTAATAAATAGTAAATTTAAGCATAAAATTATAATATATAACATAAAAAATTTATAAATTATAAATTTTTTTCGAGCCCTAGCTATAAACCCCTGCTAAATATTACAGTTTAGTCAGAGATATGTCACAAATAGAACCCTAATGGGAGAACCAAGTGAAAGTCTAGGAGTAATAGGTACACCATTACAAAATAATTGACCACCCTTATCTACCAATGAAATACTTTCCTCCTTCAACTACTAGAATAGCTATAACAATTAAAAACTGATTTTACAACATGTGTGGCTCTTGCCTAAAGCTTCTCAAAGACAAAACTAATAAAGAGGAAACCAAGCCAACGATGTATAACATTCCTGAAAAGGAAAAGATTGAGAAACTGCATTTGGAAAAAATTTAAAAAAATAGGAAAAGTTATCAACCTGAAAAAAAAAACTTTTAAACTCTGCGACTCTAACAAAGACAGAAAGAATGGCATCATTATTTTTGTTTCGGTATAATTTTGCAAGTCTTGTTATAAAATGGCTATTACCATTTGTTTTTATATATTTTGTGGAAAGTTTTTATTTGTACAATAAAACTTTTAAAATATATAGAAAGCTTATAGACTTATTATTTTGTTAATAATAATATGGTCAAAACTACCCTTCTAGGTGGTTGAAACTACCCCAGCAGTGGGGTACATTCAACCACTTTGAGGCTTACTTTTAAAACAGTGGTAGATCTAATAAAAATCAATATTTTATATACATTATTTTTTTAATTTGTTTGTTTAAGACCATTACCTGTAATGCTAAAAAAATTTAATTGTTTGTTGTAAATTAATAAAAACCAACTAAGTGGTCTAATGTCCCCCGTCTTCCTTTATTATAATCTAAGTAAAATAGTATTAGATTTTTACAACTGTAACAAATTCGCCCCTCTTCTCCCCTGTTACCGATTTCTGAAAAACAGAAATTAAGTACCCAAAGTGCTACATTTATAAAACTATCTGCTACATAATATTTTTTCCTGAAATTTGGCATGTGCAAAGAAAATAGATGTAGAAAATGGGCTATAGGGTTTTAAAATTGAGCTCAGCCTTAATCGGCAAAATCTTAACATGAGAAAATCAGTAAAATTTTTGTGAGCAAAAAATTCAATAAAAAAGTTTATTAACCATACAAAAAAGTTATATAAAAATGAAGCTATACCTTTCTTATTTTTAAAAATAATCTATGTTTGTATATGTTTTTAAAAAAAAACATCAAAATTTATTGATTTTAAATTTTAAGAAATTTTAGAACTTTTAGATTCTGGTGGTGGTGGTGGAGAGAGGGAGAGGGAGGGGATGCATAACCCCTATCCCTCCTGGATCCGTCACTGCACTGGGGTTGCAAAGACTAGTTGTTTTTTTTTAATGCAATTAATATTAAATAGAACTAATGTTAAATCAATGTTGTAGTACATTTGAAAAAAAATTTAAAAATATAAAATAAAAATTTAAAAAAACCATCATCTGCATTTGAAGATATTCTGTTTTTAGAAAATGTTTTTTATTTCAAATGTCTGCTGTTGATGTTTGTGTTTCATACTTTTTTATACTTACATTGGTGATTTTTAAAATCGTGCATTTTCTCTTGTATTAAGTATTTTCATTATTCTTATGATTTTAATGTTATTTTTATTGTTGTTTAAATTTTTACTTATAAATTATTGTTTGAATTGAACTATTACTTAACATTATAAATAAAATTTTAATAGTTATAGTTTTAATAGTTTAATGATTTAAGAATTTTAAAATATCTAAAATTATATTTTAAACACCTTTAAACTTATATAGCTCATCCAGTGAAAACTGTAAAAAAATTTAAAATGATTAATCAAAAAAAAAAAAAAAAAAAAAAAGAATAGATATTTAGAATATTTAAAGAAAAAATAACTTTTTGAACTAATTTTTCTTAAATTTTGAGACTACTAATGTATAAGCTTTTAATTTGGATTTAAAAAATTTTTAAAACAGAGTATTACAAATAACAATGACATAGTAATAATAAAAAATTTTAAGTCAGTTTTAAGAAATTGAAATATATCTGAATATATATTATCTGAAAGCTAATAAATATTATACTTGTGTTTATTTTACAAAAATATATGGTAGATAGTAATGATGGTATTATCTCTAATAAACTTTACAAAATTTAAATCAAAAATATTATATTATTGAAGATTGTAAGCTTTTTTTGTTAATAAAATATGCTTTTGAAATATTTTAATTTATTTTATATTCACCTTCTTAATATTGTCAAGACTATCAAAGTTAAAAATGTATTTGTAGTTCTCCTCTCATAGTTTTTTACCTCCATTGTTTGTACTTTTTTAATAATACATAGTTGTATATATACTTTTTTTATTTCAGCAAAAAAAAAATCAAATGGATTTGAGAATAATACTCTTATATATACTCTTTTATTTCAGCCAAAAAAAAACAAAAAAACAAATGGACTTGAGAATCAACACAAAACATAATCGATATCCATACTGTATTGTTTGGACACCAATACCAATGTTAACATGGCTTTTTCCATTCATTGGCCACATGGGTATTGCTTATTCCTCTGGTATAATTAGAGACTTTTCAGGATCATATTATGTTTCGGAAGATGATTTTGGCTTTGGAAATCCAACTAAATATATACAGTTTAATCCATCAAATGTGACTGAGAACAATTGGGATCAAGCAATATCATCTGCATCAGAAGAATATAAACATCGTATGCATAATCTATGTTGTGATAATTGTCACTCTCATGTTGCTATGGCGTTAAACTTGATGGGATATAATGGAAAAACATCATGGAATATGGTTAATCTTGCTATACAAATGTTTGTATTTGGAAAATTTACTTCTGTTTGTGGTTTTTTAAAATCTTGGTTGCCATTTTTAATCATGCTTTTAATAATAATAACTGTTACGACAACTTACAAGTATTCATAAAAAATACGAAAAGTTTAATGTTTACTTGTTAATAATTTTACGTACTATTTGTTGTTTTTAAATGATCATTTTTCTTTAATGAAAGTTTTTTTAGATAAAATCTTGTTTTTAGATTTTGCTGTTTTAGCTTTACTTATAACAATAAATATTTGTATATTATAATTTATAAATTATACCTATTATTTAATGTAATTATATTTTAATGATGTATTTTGTATTAATTTAATTACTTTGAAGTTTTAAGTTTTACTTGTAGTGTAAGAATATATGTTTAATAAGATTTGAAATAAATTTTATTATTTAGTTTTCATGAATTTTGTAAAAATATATTTAAATAATTTATTTGTTTGGTTTGCGTTGTTTTATTTCGTTTAAAACTTTAAAATGACATTAAAAAAAAAAGGGAAAATTTTTTAAAGGCAGCAAAAATTAGATAGAAATATAAAAAGTTGTATATAAAGCAGGTAGAAAGCAAATCTGAAAAATACAAAAAGTATGAAAATTTATGGTGTACTTATTTACAGAATGGGGAGTTAATATTTAGTATAGCTTTCAAATAGAGGCAATGGTTTACTTGTGTGATTTCTATGTTGTGTAAAGTGTTACATTGTGGAAGTCTTAAACATGTTCATAAATAAAATTATTTAGGTATTAATAATTTTTTTTGTTTTTTTATTTTTATTTGATATTGTTATACAAAAAAATATGACAAAGTTTAAATGATTTTTGCTTTATTTAGTTTTATTTGGTTTATTAGTTTTTTATTTGTTTTACCAATATCAAAGGAGACATTGCAATAGGGAATTAATAATAATATTAAATTTTTAATGCAACCAAATTTCTTTTAAATAAACAGAAGTTTTAAATCTTTTTTATGCCTAATGATTTTTATTGATTTCGATGAAAGTATAAAATTTAGTAATTTGTTTTTAATGTTTTATAAAATAGATAGTTATTACATTAAAAGACACATCTAGAATAATAAAATTTACATTGAATTTAAAATTATATTAAGTGGCAGAACCTAAATTAACAAGCTAAATATCATTAAATTATTTTAATTTGCACTAATTAGTCATTCTGTTCTTTATTTTAGATGCCTAAAATGCCTGTTTTATGATTATTAATTTAGTTTTAAATTTTTTTGCATTTTAATTAATGCCAAGATTTTTATAAAATAGCTTTTAATTTTTTTTACTTAATTATAAAAAATAATTAGTTATTATAAATAGATTTAACATATTAATTTTTAAATGTGTGTATGTATATATTAAGCAGCCATGATACAGTGATTTAAGTTTCGGCTCAGAGTCAACTCTGACTCTAAATATGATCTTCTACTGTGCTCTGTGATAAGACTGTTAGGTTTTCTTAAGGCATTTTAATAAATTATTAAAAAAAAAAGAAATCATACTTATTATTATACTTGCATATTTAGATCAGCAGATCAGTCCTTATCACTTTAAACTTCCTATCTTACCGATCAAAAAACTTATCGGAAGTTTATTTTATATATTTTTAAATGTACAAGTACTTTTTGTATATTATATATATATATATATATATATATATATATATATATATATTTATATATATATATATATATATTTATATATATAAATTAGTAGTAAATCATTTATTAAATTTTTTTAACACTGTGTTTCATCTATAAAGGCTCTTGAGAAATGAATGATCAAATTAATAAAACTTCAATTTATACCAAAAATTAAATTACAGGAGGTAATAAATTTCTTAACTACTGTAATATTTCATACATTTGTGGAATATATTACACTATTATATATAGAATTCTTTAGAATTAATTACTTGTGCTTCTTTTCAAAATATGTTTTCAAGGGGGGATCTATTATAATTGTTTTTTGAGCTAACTTATTTTTTTAATAGTTTTATAGTTTAAATAATAATAGCAAATAAATCATTGCTTGTCAGAAAAAAACAAACATTTCTGCCCATTTATTTGATATCAAAATTATATTCTATTCTTTTTTCCCTGCCCTCTTGACTTTTTTTTTTATATTCTTACTAATTCATAACAAAAGAACTATAGCAAAAAAAGTTGTAATAAGATCCAAAAGGCTTCGAAAAAATGTTGAATGTTTTTTGTGTTATATAAACGAATAGGAATGTTTATTCAGCACCTCAAAGTAAGTAAGGCAGTGAATTCAAACAATCCCTTGATGACCTTCTATTGATATATTTTAATAAGTGTTTGTAACCCAATTTATTTTATCATGGCCTTATTGAATTTTAATATGTTGAATAAGATCTCCTAGTAGTGGAGATCTTATTCAACATTTTTATGTCCTTCTAGTGTCATTAATTGCATAATATTTAATCTAGCTTCATAAGATAATTTTTAATTGTAGGTGTTAGTTTGGTTGCTCATTTTTAGATCATCTCAATTTTGCTTATGTCTTGTTGTAGGAATGGAGACCATGCCAAACTGAAGATGTGGATATATGGATGTTGTATAGAGCTTTTTTACTATGTTTATATCTAAATATTTAAGTTTTCTCTTTATGATTTCTAACATTCTATTTGCTTTGCTAGTTACTGAATCAACTTGTGAGTGTTTTAGATCCGATTGAACCATTATGCCTAAATGACATTCAGCTTCTGTGTTACATAATGTATAATTGTAATTGCAATCAATATCAGTCATAAATGTAGCATTTTGATTTCTTTTCCCGATATGTATAATTTTGCATTCGTTAATGAAAATCAAAAACAGCAGTGGTCCTAAAACTGATCCCTGTGGTACACCACTGATAACTGGTAGCTCATCTAAGATAGTGTTTCCAAGGACTCTATGTTTTCTGTTCGTTAAAAAGTTTTCTATCCATCTTAGATAATTTCTCACGATACATATGATTGAAGTTTAGTGATCTAACGAGAGTGTGGTACTTTATCAAAAGCCTTTTCAAAGTCTAGATATAACATATCAACTGTATGGCCATTTTCTAGTGCATCTGTTATGATATCAAGAGTTTTCAATAGGTTTGTTGTGCAATTTTTTCTGAACCTATGCTGATTTTCATTTAATAAGCTTTTTTTTGTTAGACAATCCATTATTTTTTCTTAAATGATTGATTCAAAAACTTTACATGGGATAGAGGTCAATGAGATTGGCCTGTAATTAGATGCATTGTTCATATTACCTTTTTTAAAAATCAGGGTTTATTTGCTGATTTCCAGTGTTCAGGTAATTGTTTCTCAGACAACGATTTTACATATTTTAAATTTAATGGTTCACAGAGAGTACTATGACATTTACTTAAGACATATGGGCTTATCCCATCTACTCCAACAGCTTTGTAAGCATCTAATTATTTAAATTTATTTTCAATAGTATGGCAAGTTATTATATTGTTTATATCTACTTCTAGAATAATTTTAGTCTTCTGCAGCATATTTGGTATGTTATGCTTATCTTCATTAACAAAAACTGATTTGAAACGATTGTTTAAAATACTTGCTATAGATTCTCTATTTGTTAGAATGTTATTATATTCATAAGACATTGGAGCTGTTCCTCCTTTCACTTTTTTATTAGAATTAACATAACTGTGAAATAATTTGGGATCTTTTTAATTTTGCACCTATTCTTTTTTCATATTCAATTTGTTTTAACCTCACATGTTTTTAACTAATTTACTTTGTATTTTGTATTGTTGAACAAAAGTTGATGACTTGAATTTATTTGATTTTAATTTGTTCCATAAGGTTGTTTTATGTTTGATTTCAGTCTTTTTTTGTCAATCCATGGTTTTAAAGCTATGTGTTTATGGACTTTTTTAGGTATATACCTGTTAGATAATTAATGATATTTATTTACAAAGATTTTGTAACATTCAACAATGTTTTTATTAGAGAAAAGATGTGACCATTTTATACTATGGAATGAATTGTTCATTTCTTGATAATTTCCGGCTAATTGTTCTTAAACTTTGATTTCCCATAGGAAGTTTTTGATGTAGTTGGTTTATTTAAGAATTCCAATACAATATCTGATTTAAATTGCTCAACAGAGGATTATAGCCTATGATCGAGATATACTCTGGTGCATCGGTTAAAATCAAATCTAAGGTATTGCCTTCTAACAGTGTGCCTGAATTAAATGTTGGTTTTGCGTGGTTTTGAGTCAAAAAGTTGTCATTTAAATTGTCCAAAAATATTTCTGCCTGTCTATCATTCTTTAATACTATTTGGATATTCTCATTCCATTTTATATTTGGGTAATTAAAGTCTCTGGCTAAGAGTAAACCTGAATATTTATTGCAATCAACAATTTTTTTTGCTATATTTATTATTTTATTGATTTTTTGATTTGTAAGTACTGTAGCATCTGGTAGATGATATATACTACCAATTAAGATGTTTTCATTTTCTGTTTTAATGACACCCCAGACTTGTTCAACTGTCATCTTCAGATGCCTCCTCATAAAGAGTATAAGCAATGTATTTATTTTTAACATAATTAGCTAAACCTCTATCATGACATTTAGTTGAGTTAGCTTTAGACCGATTGTTATGAAAAACATTATACCTGTTTACATTTATGGTACTTGATAAGTTAAACCAAATTTCGGTTGCAATCAATATGTCAGAGTTGTATGATGCAATTTCTAACAACAAAAAAATTATTGTTTAGTGAAGTCACATTTGTATATCTTCAACATATATGATATTTGGTTATTGATTTGCATAACAATACTTTTGTTATATTGTTATATATTAATTTAACATAGTTAGATACATGATTACATGTTGAAGAGACAGCCAAGGTTTATACAAATAAATTGATGAATGCTATTGTTTTGGTTTTTTTTATGAGTTGAACAATTTTGAAATTTCTTATAGTGTAGTAGTATTCATCGTTTTGATTTAGGCATTTAACAATTTCACTACTTAACTGTTTAATGAGACTTCTTTCGGGTTCTGTCATATCTGAGTAAAAATAGATGTTATTTATCTTATTTCTATTAATGTATGCAGCTTTTATTACACTTAATTTGTCGGATGCATTGTCTCAATGATAACTAGTGGTATTTTCAACGTGTTGTTATGAGTCTGATTACTTTTTTAATTTTATCCTTGTCTGCATTTATTGAGTCAAAAATAATTTTACCATATATTCATCAGATTTTTTCTTGTCAATATTATCATGATTTGCTAGTTTAACACCAAATGTAGTAATATTATTTTTTTCTTTTATTACGTTCTTTTTCCTCATGTAGAACCGTGTTTATTATACCATTTTGGCCTTTATTTGTTTTAACTTTTCTTTTTACAACTTCACTCCAATTATTTAGATCTTTAAGTTTATCTTGCCATAATTTATTTTCTAATTCATTTACCCTTCTTTCAAGATTATTTATCAAAACATTTTTCTCGTCTATTTTTTTTTTTATAATTGCTTGATTTTTTTCTTGCATTTCTTGTAGTAGCATATTTATGTCTTAATTTTTTTTTGGTGGCATTTTAAAAGTGAAACCAAACCAAATCAATTCTCATCAATAGGCCAACTTCAAGTTCTTTGGTTGGAGGGCTACCACCCTAAAACAGTGGGTTACCTCTGGGTTGTGAACTTTTTAATATGTCTATATCTTATTAACACAAATATTATGAAAAGTTTAGATGTGTTTTTTTCTGTTTGTACCTTATTATTTTTTGATTTTATAAATTATATATGAGAAGTAGGATCAATAATTTAATTCAAGTTAATTTAATTGAACATAATTATAAAAAAATATTTTATTAGCATTGAGCTAAAGTTTGATTGTCATAAAATACATATTGCAGTCAATCTGAAATTTTGTAAATATGCAATAGACCAATACCTGCTGAACTTAAGAATAAAAAGGTTTCATCTGCATAATAATTTGTACTCACTTATAGTTTACAATTTATTATTATTATTATTATTATTTTAATTTAATTTATTATTACTTGTACCCACTTGTAGTTTACAATTTATTAAATACAACATAGCATAAGTCATGCAATAACCTTCCCTTAATTCATTCAAAGATTGTTAAAAAAACCCTGATAACTGTAACTCTGAAGCATAATCAACTGAATTTTCTTTTTATCCTTAAAAAAAACATGTTTTTATTGTGTAAGAAAAATTAAGATGTTAATGTTTTTTAAGTCCTGATCTCATTAAATTTAGTGTCTCATTAAAAAATCATTTAGAATAAATATGTTACAAACATTCAAAAAAAAAAAATTTTAATAAAAAAAAAGTTAATTTTTTTTTAAATTATCTTCTAGCTAAAACAAAATTTTCATAATGAGAATAATATTTCATAAAAAATAAAATTGCTCATTATAGTACCATTCAGTACAAAATAAATTTGTACTGAATGGTACTATAATGAGCATATAATAATCAAGTTATCCTCTAATTGTTTCACAATTAGAGGATAACTCGATTATAACTAAAGAAGAGATAGCTAGGTTAATACGAAGAGGAAGGAAGGGGGAATAAAAGAGGAGAATGGGGATTTTAGTCCAGATCTAATAAATGGAGGGGGGGGGGGATCATAATAAAAGGGTAGGTGGCAACATTTCACAGAACACGAGTGAGACAATTTTATTTTAGTGTGGCTTACGGTCAAATGTACATTTTTAAACAGTTGTTTTGACATAATATCAATAGGATTTAATATGTTTATATAAATTTTATACTACAGAGGACAAATGACAACCAAGTTTTTGACTAAGCAAGATTTATGAGTTTTTAAAGATCGAAGATTTTTATAGCCTATATATATATATATATATATATATATATATATATATATATATATATATACACTTACTAAAGCGTGTTTTGATAAGCATTTGCTCACTTTTTCTGCTTATATATATATATATATGTATATATATATATATATATATATATATATATATATATATATATATATATATATATATATATATATATATATATATGTGTATGTATATATATATATATATATATATATATATATATATATATATATATATATATATATATATATATATATATATATATGTATATACAAATAGTATTGCGTACTATAGTAAGCAATCTGACGCCATACTGAAATAGCCTGCTGCTGGGGGCTTCAGTACATACATCAACTGACAAATAGCCTGACTCGCAGTGGAGTGCTGCTACATCGACTTAGGGTTTGGGATGGGGCAGCAATCATTTTATTCATCATTCTTCGTTTTTTTTTCTTCTTTTTCGAAAAAAATGGTACGGCTTAAGGTAAGCAGAAAAAGTGAGCAAATGCTTATAAAAGCGTGTTTTAGTAAGTGTATATTTATATACATAAATTTTATGTATATTTATATACATAAATTTTATGCGGTAGTGGTGTAGTAGTAAAACACTCGCTTCATAAGCGAGAGGTTCCGAGTTCGATCCCCACCACGCCCCTGATAGTACCGCGCTCAACTTGTTTCTCCGCGCAGCGGTCTTGTTCGTCATGGTTCGTGTTTCAGAGTTATAGAGTTGAGAGAGGGTTATAACCACTATTAAGTAGCCTCCTCGTCTGTAGTGGCCTTCTCGGCCTTGAGGAGGTGAATAAAAAAAACAAAAAAAAAATAAAAAACATATACATAAATATACCCTTACTAAAACACGCTTTAGTAAGTGTATATTTATATATATGTATATATGTATATGTATATATATATACACAAATATATACATATGTATATATGTATATACATATATATATATATTTATATATATATATATATATATATATATATATATATATATATATATATATATATATATATATATATATATATATTCTGAGTTTTTTGTTTTGTTTTGAGTAGTTTTTTTTTTCTTTTTGATAACAAGCAAAAATTATATAATGGTGGGGGCAAGGGGTGGTATAAGAGTAATTGATCTCACTTTATTTTTTTGATTAAATTTTTTTCTATATATATATAATTGATCAGAAAACTTTATCATATGTAAATATGATAAAGTTTTCTTTAGTTTAAAATTTTTTTTTCTCTTAAGTAATCAAAAATGTTTTTGTTCTTTGTGTTAGAGTTTGGATTCATGTATTTTTATTTATTGAATTGTTTCTGAATAATATTTACTTTATTATTTAAGAACATAACTAAGATACATTTTAATCTGTATTTATTACAGAGTGCTTTGTGATAAATTTTTACAGTTGAAATTATAAAAGCAATATTTTAAAACATGATGATGGTGAGAGACAGCCATTCTTTAGCCTAAATACATCACGTTTGGACTTATTCTATAGTAACAAAGGCAAAACAAAGTAACCAAATTTTTATAATTTCCAACATTGAAATGTTTTAATGTGGAAAAAAATTTTCCTAGTTTAAAAATTTATTTGTAATAATTTAAAAAAACGTATATAAAATCTATTAAATAATATTATTTAACTTTTTTTATGTTTATTCTTCTATATTTTATAAATATATCCATTTTGTTTAAACATTGTAGTAGTATTTATAAAAATGTATAGATCAATATTTGCTCCAAAATTCTTTACTTTTTGAACTTCAAATTGGTCTTTTGATAAATTTCAAAAAATGTCAAAATTTCAAAATCAAAGTCATATTTTCAAAATCTTTCAATATTTCAAAATATTTCAAAATCTCAAAATCTTTCAAAATTTTAAAATCTCAAAATATTTCAAAATCTCAAAATTAAACATTCAAAAAATTTCAAAAATGCATTATATATATAATTGAGCTTTATAGTAAGTGTTGATGCCAAACAGAATTTGATGGTGTTTTAAAAGTATTTATTTACAGGTGATCACTTTTGATTTAAAAACAGCTGAGCTAACAATAAAATTCCAGAAAAAACAAAACAAATATTGTTAAAAACAAATAATGTAACAAAGAGTGCTCTAGTTAAAGAAATCATAATAAACTTATGTTAATGGATGAATTTCAACTAAATGAAATTTTTTTACTTAGGTAAAAGAAGCAAAGGGTATTATGCTTTTTAAATTTTATTAGTCAGAGTATTTTAAATTTATTGGTAGATTATTTGTTCATTTTTTAAAGTCTTAGTAATGTTTATCTTTTTTTGTTAATTTAGTATAAATGTCAATAAAACCATTGCTTTAACATTTGATAACCTATTTAAATTCTACACTAAAACATGTTTTTAAATAATCAAATAAATTTTATTCTAATGTTTCTTTGTCAAAATACAAAAGGAGTTTTATTTTAAAAAGAAACTTTAATCCTTTGCATGTAGTAGTAATGTTTAATTAGCATTTAAGAAAAAAGATTAAACTCAAGTTAATTATATAAATGATGAAGCTTGTTTTACTAATTGGTTAATAATTGGTTATTAATTATTATATTATTAATTGTTATGGTGGTTATTGAATTTTACTTTTTTTTAAATTTATTTTAGTGGATTTGCTTATGGTTTTTTTAAGAGTTATCTTTTTCTTTCTGTTTTAGTAAAGATGTTGAGTACATTTTTTTTTATAATACATGTTTTAACAGAAATTTAATAGTAATAACAGTAAATCTTTTTTAATCCATTTAAAATGGAAGTATATGAGAAGGACATTTGTTTTGAATAAAGATTTATTTAATCACAGTATTGCATGTTATTTTGAAAATATAGTCTAGATAAACTTTACAATATGTATCTAGCATGTTTTAATTGGTCAGTTATTGTTATAAATTTGTCTTTAGACTCTAATAAAAAAATATTTTTTCATCTTAATAAAATTAAAAATGCTATATATTTCAACATCAATGCAAAGTCCCAATTTTGTGTCCAATATATTAACTATTTTTAGTAAATAATCAAAAATCTTGTGAATGAGTCTTGTGAGCAGTGAAATCTTGTGAAAGCAAGTGAAAGCTTTTTCAAAACAGAAAAAATAATTTTGATAAATTTAAAAGTATATAAAAGTATATATATTAAATATAAATGAAATAAAAATTTAAATAAATATATATGAAGTAAAAATTTTAAATCTTTCAATTTAATTTTTTTTTTGCTTTTTAGAAAAAATTTTAAATTTATTTAATTTTAGCTTATGAAAATAAAATAAAAAAAGTTAATCATTCAGTTTTTTTCTATCATTTTTTTGTAGTTTACAATAAAAAATCAAAACTCTTTTTTTTTAATTTAGTTTAAAGTGATTTCCTGATTTAAAAAGTTTAAATTTAATTTAACTGAATTTTAAATATATATTACTGTTTACTGAATCCAGAGATCGAGTCATACCCAAAAAAAGTAGTAAACAATCTAAAAAAGAAGTTTTGATTTTTTTGACAAAAAAATCAAAATACTTTTTTTCGTTCAGTTCATAATTAAAAGCTTTATACCTATATTCATAGGAGTAAAAAGATTCACAGAACTTTAAGTTGCATTTCTTCAAGTCAAAGTCACTTTTAATGTTTCTCTACCATTTAAATTTAAAAAAAGAAGTTGTAAATATGATAGAGATATAATATGATATCTGAATAATTCGCATTTATATTTAGATAATCCATATTATTTGAAATTTGAAAAAGAATGGGTGATTTAATTGATGAAGAAAAGTGGTTTTCTTTTGATGAAACATATCTACGAAAAAAGAAGTAAGAGTTTTCAATTTTTTTTTTTAGTTTTAAAAAAGTTCATAAAATAGTTTATGTATATAAAAAAGGCTTTTCCCGCTTTCAATGATAATTACAGTTATCAAAATCAAAAAACTTTAAATAAATAATCATATTGCATGGTTCAGATCATCTAGAGACCCCCATATATGTGTTTTATAAATACATATATGAATGAAGATATGCAACAAATATATCATCAACAAAAAATTTATTACAAAATAAAAAGTATGCTTACAACAATGAAAAAGAATAAAGAAGAAATAAGAATTGAAAAAAAAAAACATTAATGCTAATGTATAAACATCATTTGTGTAGTGATTAAGTAATAAACATCTTCTTAGAGTTGCGTCTATTATTACTGGCGTTTTGATAAGGATCAGCACTTATAACTAAGTTTATCCCGTCAGACAAATGTCATGACTGCTTATGCTTTACCCCGCGACTTACGCCTAATCTATACTGCAGTAAAACAGGACTCACTACAAATAGCCAAAACCCAAGCATCCCCAAATTTGTAAAGAACCAATATTTTTTTGATGATATGATATTAAAAGTATAGATCTACTAAACAAACAAAAATAAAAATAACTGAATAAGTCACTTACCATACCACCGAAAGAAAACATAAAAACACAATAAATTAAAATATAAATAGAAATTTTGAATTTCTAATAGAAACACAAAAATACTAATAAATTTATTTTAAAATATAAAACCAAATAGGTACTTTTGCATAAACAAACCCCAGACAATCAGAAAGCAGTATACCTCATTAAAATTTTATTTTTTAAATCAACAAAACGACAATAGTTTTCAATAAACTCTAACGTTGTCATAGATTCCTCATTCGAAATATGATAACCAATCAAAATGTGTAAGAAAATGAGCAACCCACCCAACCACATAAATGTAAACATGTAGTGAAGGATGTAAATTTTTTTTTAAAATAATAATAAAAGATGAAAATTGTGCATGTGAAAATTAAAACAAAGCTGAGTATTAAATGCAAGATAATATAACATAAAAGTTCCTTGTAAGCAGCGATAATATGAATTATTGTCACTATAAGAATCGCTCTTATAGTGACAATAGTGAAAATATTTTATATTGATATAATGGTATTTTAATTGTTAAAGTTAAACACAATTTTAATTAGATTGCTTGATTTCATAATTCTATTATTGAATGATAATAGAATTGTAAAATGTAACAATTTCTAAATCCTTGACAATTCTTAGCCCTTTCAAAATACAGTAAAATAATTGTAAATAATTGTATCATCGATTTAAAAATAAAAAATATTGATCAGAATTTCACAAATGAGGCCTTGTTTTGTTTGTCAGAAAAATGGCCACCAAACTATTTTTTTAAAGAAGTTATTGAATATGCTATTGACACACAATGTAATGAGATATGGAAGAATTTTAAAATAAACCTTGGTGAAAGCGTAAGGAATCAGAATTAAGAAAGCATTAGAAATAAAAATAATTCTAACCACTTACCAGTATTTCAAATAAGTAATGTAATTAGAAAACATTTACAATTTCAGATCATGATTAGTTATGTTAACTTTAAATTAAGAAACAGTTTCTTAATTTTTGATTTTTCTAATTATTAAATTAAATCTTTTAAAAATAATTTCATGTTTAATTTACTTTGTTTTTATCGTTTTTATCATAAAAATTAAGAGATTATTATAACATGAGAATTAAGTAATAAAAACCTATACAATATACTAAAATTTGTAATATACTATTAATTTGAAAAATTTCTTTTATGAATATTCATTTTTATTTAAAATAATGTGTGCAATATTACAAACAATATATTGAATAAATCTTATTTGATGTTTTTAAAAAAATATTCTGATATAAAATATTAGTTTTATTTTTCTTATAGTTATTTTCTATTCACATTGCATTTGTATAGTAATTTTCTATTTGCATTTTATTTTTCTATTAACATTACGTTTCCATTCCAGAAGCTGTAACAACTTCAAGCTGTTCATTCATTATGTTAGTGCTAAACAGAAACGTGGATTCTAGATTAAAGCCAGTGGCGTAATGCTAATATTTTATATCAGTGCTTTGTTAATTGTAATTAAAGGAAGACAGAATTTTACTGTTAAATTAAACAATTTTTATTCTTAACAAAAAATTCTTATCAAAAATATTTTATAAAAAATCACTCAAACATCATTTTTTCCATCAGAAACTCTTGAGCAAACATGATTATATACTCTCATTATAAGTTAAAAAATCATTGCTTATCATGCCAGAAGCCCTGCATTTAGATAGCATTAAAGAATATTGAGATAGTTGTAGGTACTATGTAATTAGATGATACTCAAAATGTCTTACATGGAAAACAATTGATATTCATATTAAGATATGTTTTTGAGGACGGTGGAACTTGGGATATACAAGAAAGATTCCTCACAATGGCTATGAAAAAAGGTGTGGTATTGCAAACAAAATATAAGAAGTTTTGGTAGAATGTAATTTAGATTTATCATTTTGCTATGGTCAAAGATATGATAATGCAGCAAATATTTCTGGAAAATAGAATAATGTGAAAGCTAAAATAATTGAGAAGTTTATGTCGAGTAAAATCATTCTTAAAGTTTATGTTGAGTGCACGCTATAGAAGCTAGCTGAGAAATAAAATCATTCTTAAAGTTTATGTTGAGTGCACGCTATAGAAGCTAGCTGAGAAATAAAATCATTCTTAAAGTTTATGTCGAGTGCACGCTATAGAAGCTAGCTGAGAAATAAAATCATTCTTAAAGTTTATGTCGAGTGCACGCTATAGAAGCTAGCTGAGAAATAAAATCATTCTTAAAGTTTATGTCGAGTGCACGCTATAGAAGCTAGCTGAGAAATAAAATCATTCTTAAAGTTAATGTCGAGTGCACGCTATAGAAGCTAGCTGAGAAATAAAATCATTCTTAAAGTTTATGTCGAGTGCACGCTATAGAAGCTAGCTGAGAAATAAAATCATTCTTAAAGTTTATGTCGAGTGCACGCTATAGAAGCTAGCTGAGAAATAAAATCATTCTTAAAGTTTATGTCGAGTGCACGCTATAGAAGCTAGCTGAGAAATAAAATCATTCTTAAAGTTTATTTCGAGTGCACGCTATAGAAGCTAGCTGAGAAATAAAATCATTTTTCATAAACAATCAAAGCTATCCAAATTTTTTTCTTGCATTTTTTATATTGTTAATAAATCTGAAACAAAGTTTATCAACTTATGAAATACCAAAAATGAAGTACAATGCATTTTTAACTATTGGCTCTACAAATTCAAAAGATAAAAAATTCTTGAAATGGCTCTATTAGAAACCAAATTTAGTAGCTTCCTTATTGAAACTAACAGCTGAATTTAAAATAACTTCAAGTTTTAATTGAAAATACCTTTAACTGAAGAAAAAAATATCATGACAGTATTACAGATAAACAGCCATTCCAAAACACTAAAAAGTAAATTTAGAGTTAATTATTTTTGATGAAGCAATGATTTCATTGATTGTGATTCATATATATAAATATATAAGAATCACAATTAAATTTATAAAAAATGGATTCAAAATATATATTCTCAAATATGTTATTTCTTGGAATTACTCTCTACCATTCCTACATCAGTGTCAACAAATTAAAATTAATAAAAAGTTATTTACTTTCAACAACAGAACAGAACAGGCTTAATCATTTAATACTTCTTTCAATTGAACACGAGTAAGCAAAAACTATAAATTATGAATATGTTATTGACAGCTTTGCTGAAATAAAATCTAGGAAAGCAATTTTTTAACTTTCTCCTTTAACTGATAATATAAAAGATAATAAAACAAATTACAATTCACATTTTTTAGTTATGTTTCTTTTTCGGAAAAAATCAAAAGTTAAGGATCTTTTTTGGTAATAATATTCTAAAAATATTTTACCTTTGGTGATATTTAAATGTAAGGGGTCAATAGATTTAATTTTGCCCAGACCTCATGTGAGCTAGGAGCAAGCCTGATGGAGAGATTTATGTTTTTTGATAATGGATTAGCAAATGATTTCTTTAATAAATGTTGAGAAACTATTTAACAATTCTTTTATATTTTATATTTTGTAATATTTACAGCTATTTAAAATAAATTTTAATTTACTTTATAATAAATAATTAACATAGCATACATAGCATATAAGATTTTTTTTGAAATTTTTATAAAAAAAAGATGATTAAAAATCTATTATGTAAATTATGTGGAAGTTATATTAAATTATATTAATTTTAAAATACAGTTTAAGTTTGTGTTTAAGTTGATGTCGCATATAAGTCAAAGTAATTTTTGAATCACTTTTATTGTCATAAATTGGGAGTAAGAAAATTGAAAAAAGTTTTAAAATATTTAAAAAATCTATAGCCATAAGAATTGTGGTTTTATTTTTACAATTTTATATGGTAGTTAAAAAAAAAATATGGTAGTTAAAAGTTATTAAAACTTAAAAGGGTTGAAGTAAGGACCAAATAACTGGGACAGGGTTGAGGTAAGGACCAAATAACTGGGACAGGGTTGAAGAAAGGACCAAATTTAGCTGGAGCTAAGCTTAGCTAAAGGTGTGACTTACTTAGCTCAGTTGTAAGTTCCTATGCATAATTTGTTCTATTTTAAAACAAATGTGTTTTCTATATTTATATTCTTTTTTTAATTAGATATGCATCCTCTTTGAATGGAGATGTAGCATCACCTAATCATTCAACAGCTATGCCTTCTCCTAAATCCACATCAAATGAGGAACATCATGTTGAAATATCAGATTTAATAAGTAATAAACGACTACCTGTTATACGTCTTTTGGAAATAAATAAAAGAAAAGCTGAAGTAATTGACAGTATGCCTGGTAATTCACAAGACATTTTTTTTTTAAATGTATATCTGGTTGTTTCAGCCTCACTAAATATCTATAGAATCCCATTAGTGATGTATTGTGTATCCAATCCAAATTAACTTAAATGAAAAAAAAATATATATATTTTTAGCTTTAATAAATTATTATTATGTGTACATAAAAAGAAATTTATTACAACTAAATACATACATATATATATATATATATATATATATATATATATATATATATATATATATATATATATATATATAGATATAGATACTACAATGTAAATTATATGAATAATGTAGTGTATTAAACTTGTATTGTTTTAGACCAATTTTTTTGAAATGCTAACTTATTTATATATTAACTTAAATGCAGACATTTTTTGTCAGTATGAAATCACTAGTGACATTTTTTACTATCTTAAACCAGCAGGAATTGATATATATATATATATATATATATATATATATATATATATATATATATATATATATATATATATATATATATATATATATATAAAAATATATATATGTATATATATACATATATTTTATATATACATATATATTTTATTTATATATATATATATATATATTTTATATATATATATATATAAATATTATATATATATATATATATATATATATATATATATATATATATATATATATATATATATATAAAGATCTTCCTGATGAACCTACTGATGGTGAAACATGCTGTTGAAGACAAAAATTAGATAAGCATGTTTTTACTAATTTATTATTACTCTGTTCTTTAAGAACATTGAGCACTCTACTTGTAGAATACACTAACATAATTTATATATATATATATATATATATATATATATATATATATATATATATATATATATATATATATATATATATATATATATATATATATATATATATATATATATATATATATATATATATATATATATATATATATATATATATATATATATATATATATATATATATATATATATATATATATATATATATATATATATAAATTAGTAGAAAATCACTTAGCAAAATTTTTTCTCATTTAACACTGTGTTTCATCAATAAAGACTCATCAGAAATGCTTTTCTGATGAGTCTTTATTGATGAAACACAGTGTTAAATGAGAAAAAATTTTGCTAAGTGATTTTCTACTAATTTATATATATATATATATATATATATATATATATATATATATATATATATATATATATATATATATATATATATATATATACACACATTTATAGGTCCTATTGAAAGAGAGCGTAGTAAGACTTTGCCGAAAAATTATTCAAGACATGGAAATAGCAACTATAACTTAGTTACCTCCTCTGGAAGTTTATCACGAAAGGTTTTTTTTTTTTTTTTTTTGGTTTGTTTGTGCGAAGATATTCTATTAAATATTTTTAATATATTATATGTTTATTTAAATATAACTTTTTCTTTTGATATTGGTTTTGTTTATTTTTAGCTGTCGGCTATTACATTTTACTTTCTTTTTTTTGTTGATAATTTGCCATTACCTTATTTATGTTTCAAAGTGATGTTTTTTTTCTTCCATTTTTATAGTTTAAAGTCTTTTATAGTTTAAAGTCTACTTTTTAAGTCTAAACAGTGTACCTTTATTATAAAGTATTTGTAAATCAGTGTTATTTGAAGCTTTTGCACTTTGGTTGAGTGCAGCACTACCAAGGGCGTATATGATAAAAACATGGTGAGGGTGTATGAATTATGATGGAGGTATATTCAGGTATGTGGGGTATATGACACAAATTTGAATTTACTAGTGCGTATTTTCACTCAAATTAGTTTTCTAATTTTTATTCTTAAATTTGTTAAATTAGAAAAAATTCTTCTGTGAAAATATTTTTTCGTAAATGTCATTCTGCACTGTGCTTTCCAGAGATATTTAGGGAAAATTTTATCATTAAAATTATCATTAAAAGGTTTATAAATACCATAAAGATACATAAATGTTCACAATTAAAAGGTATATAAATGTTCACAATAAAGTTCTGTTAAGATGGTTCCTGTGATGTCTTTTACTATTGAACAATTAGTCAATCATAGTTTAATAGATTTCAGGTTCTAGTTAATATACATAATTGTGTCACAGAGTTTCAAACTCACAAAGTTAGACTCTGTACAGAGGAGACATCAGATTCAAGATCAGCTGCCTGTTCTAAGCAATCAAAAAGGGATGAATTTTTTGTCAAGACAGGAGTATATAGTTGTGCAGTCAGCAAGTAGGGCCACTTTCAATGTGTGATCATTAGGAAGATTATTAATGCAGATAAGAAACAATACAGGACCAAGGATAGAATCCTGTGGCACCCTAGAAGTTATTAGAAATGAAGTGTTAGCCAGTGATGATGACCTTAATTTTTTGTAAGACTATAGTAGGCATGTTGTCTAGAGCACAAGCAGTAGATATGTTTAATTGAGAAATAACTTTAGCAATGGAAGCCATTGGAAGATTGATTGGCCAATGGAATTGTGATTGGATGTCTCAGGCCTTGCGATGAATAAGAACTGCGCGACGCATAAGCACGACGTGATTTTTGATGTCATTAAATTCTTTTTATTTGCTTTTCATATTTATTGACATTAACTGCACCAATTTACTTAATTACCACAAAACTACTTTAAATCGTTTATGTAGAAATGTTATTATTTAAAAATGTTTTGGAATGTTTCGTTTTTTAAAATGTAAAAACATTTGTTTATTTTCTCGACATTTGTCTATACTAAACGAATAAAAAACATAACTTAAATTTAAAAAAGATTATAAAATATGCTAATATTTGATTTTTTTTTTCTTAAATATGTAATTTAAATAATTATTTTTTCTTTTTAAAAAGTCAGCGAGTAATAAACTGGAAATTTTAATATTGTACGATTAAAAACTGTGCAATAGCTAATATTTTTACAAGCGATTTTATATAATATTTATTTATTTTTATTTATTTTCATAAAGCGGTTGATAAGCACAATCACTCGTATTAATAAAAAACTTAAACGAACGTTTTGAATAGATTTTTAATGTTAACAAGGAATTTTATTTCAAGTAATATAAAATAAAATGTTAGAATAAAAATCTTATAGGTATAAAAGAAATATTTCAGCGAAAAAATTATTCTTAAAAATTATTATTAAAAATTATTTGAAAAACTATTGACATTTTATTTTTCAGCAGCTGTTCTTGAGCACGCTTTGTTGAGTTTCGGTAACTTTTAACATAAAAGCGATCGTTATTATTTAAGTAATTTTTTTGAGTTACTTTTTACAAAAATTTTAATAACTGTACTTTTTTATTGAATCAAGTAGAATACGTTTTAATATTAATCCTTTTTTTTTTTTTTATTTGTGCTCACCAATTTTTAAAATGTTTCCTCGAAATTACTCTTAAATACTTTAAATATATCTAACAGTTAATAAATATTTTTAAATTATTTTTTTTAAACCTAACAAACCCCCGTAAAATAATTATTTAAGTTTAAAATCTAAAACTAAAAGAAAGTATTTTTGTTCAATTTTATCGAAAACTTTGCTATTGCTGAATAATTTTATTAAAATGTTAGCTTAGAAGATTAAAACTTTTTTTTTAATCTGAATTTTTTCTACTTGTAAATTATGAGCATATTTAATTTTTTTTTAATTCAAACTTTTATTTCAACTGCGTGCGGTTTTTAAAATACTTTATTAAATGTTAAAATAATCGTAAATTACTTCATTAAAATTCCGCTCAAAAATATCTTTAAATATACTCAAACAAAAAATTTTTTGCTCGACGCAAATAGCCCTAGCTACTTGCAAAATCGCTTTTGGACGACATAAAATTCACATCGCCCGACGCTTTATCGCAAGGCCTGATGTCTAACAATGGGTTAACCTGTTTCTCTGGAATCACAGGAAACTCTATGCAGTTGTCTCAGTTCTGCTAAGTAACCCAAAGTTGTAACTTCTTATGTGGTCTTGACAATCCATGCCAAAAGCACAGTGATATAGCACTGTTAATACTCTATTTTACAATATTTTGAAGCTGTTGATAGAATCAGCCTCCCTTAGAACTACAACAGAGTTTGGGAAGTCATTAAACTGAGTTTTAGAGCTTTATCATCATTAGGAAATAACAGGAAGAGTTTTTTAGCTTATTTCATGGAGACTATCAAGGAGGCACTAGCAAAAGCCTATAAGTTGAGTAAAAAAAAACAGCATTTAATATCCTAGACAGGAAACAATGTAACACATGTTTATACCTACGCCACCCTTATAGACAAAGAAGGGATGTGAAGCAACAGATTTTCCTGCTTACCCTTAATAGCCCTTAGAAAGTCTACCCTTAAAAAGCAGCATTACGATTGACAAAGATTTAGTGTTTTTAATGAAATATTTGTCAAACCTAAATTTAAGTATGTCATTAATGATATGGCTTCAAATATCTATCAAAGCAATGATTCAGTCAAATGTATGTCAATGATTCAGTATGTCAAATGTAATGGAAACAGTTTGTTGCACATTTGACTTACATCAAACAATGCAGAAATATTGAATAGTGTCAATTTTGAATCATTTGGTAAAGAAAATACCAAAAAAGCTAATAGTATGACGATAGATGAACAATTCATAACAAATGTTTTGTTCCAATTCAAGAATAGTATTAATTCTGATATTCAAAATTTTAAAAGGATTTTAAGCTATTTAAAGCAAGTGGAGTTATCAAATTTAAATATGATTGGTGCTGCTCTAAAAACAATTAAACTTTTGTCAACATTTAGCCAAAGAACACTTGCTATTGCTATTGATTTTTAAAAAATTTTGAAAATCAAAATTGGAGCTCTTCAGGTGCTCCAAAGGGATAAAATAGGGCCAAAATGACCTTAACATTTTTTTTTTTAGATTTTTAGAATTTTTTTAATTACTTTTTTTTAACTATTAGCAATGCTAATTGTTAATTGTGAAAAAAAAAGACTAAACTATGGTCAAGACCATAGTTTTTTTGGGGAATTATTTTAAACAAAGATAATAATTTAAACTAAATTAGTATAAAGTTGTGATATAATTTTTTAATTTTATTTTGAAAATAAAAAAAAATTTAATAAATCTTAAAAAAAATGGTTTTTAGGTTTCTCTAAAGCGTTAAGAGAGAGCCAAGAACTTATTTCAATTTTTTTTCACAATTAGTTTTGCAAATACTTAATTTAAAAAAAGTTTTTTGGGCTTTTTGGCTCCCTTTCCCCCCTTGGAACACCGTCTATGAGTAAATTTTTTTTTTTTTTTTTTTAATTTGATAATTATAAAGTAAAAGGCAATTTTTTATTGCATTTGCAGCCTATGACCATTATCAAGTTCATGAAATTCTAAATCATATTATAAACGTAGTTTTGAGCGTGCAACTTTTTTCAAGACTTTTTAGCAGAAATGAAATATGCAGCACCAGTATCCTGAGTTTTAAGAGTCGGTGTTTTATTTTTTTTGTTTCCATTATGGTAATCCATAACTTTACACATTTGTTGTTGCAGGCAAATGTCATCTGGTGACTCAATGTTTGTGAAAAATGACTGAATAAAATCAGAAGATCCAACAAAAGTATAGCGGGAAATAAAACTTTATTGACTATATGGCTCATCATATGATTAATAAAAAAACATAAAGTTCTTACATCCAAAAACAGCCCTTCGTTTATTTACTATAACATATTTATTATACACAACAAATTTTCCAATCAATAAACTTTTTTAGAATGAAAGCTTATTTTCAGTCAGCTATCAATTTTCTTATCGTTTCGAAGAGAGAGAAAAACTTAACATGAACTATTATTGTTCCATAGAATTGCAATATAATTGCTTCCATTTACATTTGAAATTATTATAAGTATAGAATTAACAACTTCATTCTGAAAATCTGAATTAAGACAACATATGATTCCGCATACATACTAAAAAAGTAGGTCCACCAAATAAATATTTTATCATAACAGCTAATATTGTTTTTTCTAATTTGTCTAGTTGATTAACAGGTTTCCCAATCTTAAAAGTTAACAAAGATTTCACACTTTATCTACTGTTAAAACACACTGTTATTGGCAATCTGTAATATTGCTAAGTACACATAAAACAAATTCATCATTGTTCAATTTATATGCTTTAGATGTTGGTGATCGTTTCTTAGTTTTTATAAAGTACTTTTGAAACAGCAAAATATGGAAAAGCACAAACAATAGTGTATAAAATACAATTTATCACCAATACTAGAGATTTTCATAAAAGATAAACTTTCTATAAGAACTTGTTTTTTCCTCGATAATTCAAGTTTTTTCCTGCAACTAAATTCAAACATTGTTTTCAATCAATTACATGTTTTTTGGTTTCTTGTTACATAACATAAGCATCCACAAAAGTAAGTATAAAAAGGAAAATTAAAAGGAAAGTTTTGTATAAATCTAATAAACAAAAAATTAAAAGAATAAACCAATAAAAATACTTTTTAAACAATTTTATAAGATAATAACTTTAATAAAATTCATATTACTTTGGTCACAATAAAATTAATATTACTTTGGTAGACCGCAGTAAAATTAATATTACTTTGGTAGACCACAAGTAAGTTAATATTACTTTGGTAGACCACAATAAAGTTAATATTACTTTGGTAGACCACAATAAAATTAATATTACTTTGGTAGACCAC
Source organism: Hydra vulgaris (assembly GCF_022113875.1). Lineage (NCBI taxonomy): Eukaryota > Metazoa > Cnidaria > Hydrozoa > Anthoathecata > Hydridae > Hydra > Hydra vulgaris. The sequence goes on along the minus strand of NC_061167.1, from coordinate 40,926,434 downwards.
AATAAAGTTAATATTACTTTAATAGACCACAATAAAATTCTTTTTTTTTTTTTTTTTTTTTTAATTTTAATTCACCTCCTCAAGGCCGAGAAGGCCACTTCAGACGAGTAGGCTACTTATTTGTGGTTATAACCCTCTCTCAACTCTATAACTCCGAAACAGGAACCTTGACGAGCAAGGCCGCTGCGCGGAGAAACGAGTTGAGCGCGGTACTACCAGGGACGTGGTGGGGATCGAACTCGGAACCACTCGTTTATGAAGCGAGCGCTCTACCACTACACCACTACCGCATTTGATTGAATTATTGAAAACTAGCTTTTTCAATCATTCAATCAGTAAATCTTTTCTTTCTTTTTTTTGGGTAAATATGAACTACATCATTATAAAAAAAATTGTCCAAGGTAAATGTTTCAAGTAAATTATCTTTTAGATTTTTTGCACTGGAAGTTGCTGAAGCTGTAACCTTTGAATTTAGTGGTTTAGTTGGTACAAGGTTGGACTTAACACAATGAAATATAGATGGAAAAAAGAGGTTGTTCCTTACCATAAATATATATATATTTTAATTTAAAGGCTAATGTTTAGAACAAACAACAGTATATTTGCTATCAGGAATGTTACTTCTTGGAATAGCATGTAGTCACTTTCTGTGTTTTTCTGGATCTTATGAAGCTGATATTTGTAGTTTTTTCTTTTCCACAAGAACAATTATTGAGAGAACAAAACTTGTTTATTATTGCGAGAAATCGGTGTAAAGATTTATTGGCCTTAAGGTCTATTAGTCTCAGGCTCTGGCCTCTTTAACTATTTCTAAATCAGTCTTCTTAGTGCTATTAGCTAAGTCTTCAAATATTTAATTAACAAACATTTATCTCATCTTGATAATAAGATAACATCATTTATCTCATCTTGATAATGAGATAACATCATTTATCTTATCTTTAAGATAAGATAAATGATGTTATCTCATTATCATTGTGAGGCTAACAACTTACTTTTTGATTATTTCAATTATGGATTTTGAACCTGATGTTCTATTGATTGACATGTTAATCTGATTATGAGTGCTATCTGACTACTATCTGACTTGTTAACTGTTAAAGTAAAAAAATTTATCATGCATTAGATTGAGGCTGTGAAGCATAGGTTTTCGCTCTTGACTTTTTACAAAAGCATGGCATGCTGCTGGACTTTATAAAACTGGAAAAAAGTTTTAAATTATTGAATCATTTCTTTCTAAAGCATTAAAGTTGTTCTTGATAAAAAATACTCTTCTTCATTTCCAGTATTTTTTGGTGTGCCACAAGGTTCCATCCTTATTTTTTTTGGTATGCCACAAGGTTTCATCCTTGTTTTTTTTGGTGTGCCTCAAGGTTCCATCCTTGTTTTCTGCATTGTTCCTGTTAATGATATTCTTGATAATTTTACTTCTAATTACTTATCACTTATTTTTCAATTAAGTTTAAAGTGGTCAAGAAGTTAAATATGGTTCCAACCTTAACTTTTCAAAAAATGTGGTTTAGAATGTTTTTGAGCAAAACATCATCCATATATATGTATGTATGTATGTATAAATAAAACAAAAAGCACAAATTAGATATTTTGCTTTGCCCAAAATTTAACAAAAATGCTTTTTTTTTATATTAATTTTTTTTTTATAATAACATGAAATATTAACTATTTATAGCAATTTAACCATATTTAATTTTTTAAAACCAAATGAGTTGATGTTTTTTAGAAATGGGAACCAAAGTTTCAGAAGAATATATTGTATGTTGCTGTGTTGTATGTTGCTATGTTGTATGTTGATGTGTTGTATGTTGATGTGTTGGAAAATAAAAATACCTTTGTGATTTTGATTTTTATAAATAATATTATAAAATTATTATAAAGGGACCACCAAACAAAGCACCTGACTGGTACAAACAGATGTATAAAGAAATTAACACTAGTATTGAAGGTAAATAGTTATAAGTTTTATATATATTATATATAAATAGTTTCAATTTTTATATTTTATTAAGTATAATTTAATGAATGATCATTCATTCAAAAAAAAAAAAAAACTTTTTTTTTTAATTGACATCATTTATTCTCTAGTTTAGATATTTCAATAAATTTAATGAATTATTTTTTTTATTTATTTAATAAATAAAAAAGAAATATAAATATTTAATAGATTGTTTTTTTTTATTTATTCTTTTATTCAAAAACTCTTTATTTACATTTTTTTCTGGTTATCTTAAGTTAGGAAAGTTAGATAAGTTACAAGTTGAAATTTATGTAAATTTTATATTTGTAAGTTTAAAAAAATAATAATAATTTTTGTATTTAAATATATATTTAAATTTAAATAGCTATTGTATTAGATATTGAAATGTGTCAATTAAATTTTCGCTTTTTTTTTTTTTTTTGCTTTATTATTTACCATACCTAAATTCCCAAATCACATAAATGCTGTATAAAATATTTTCCTGGCTAAAACTCTGGTATGCATAATATATAACTTAATGATTACATACAATATTATAGTTAAATACAAAACATTTTTTCTGATGCAATGCAATATACAATTTAAATACAAAACAATTGTTAACATTAATTTTAACACAAATTTTAGTTTTTTATGATATATAAATTTTTATTTTTGCTATTTTAGTTTTCCATTTTAAATTTTAGATGTATATTCATTTTGTTTATAAATTTGTTTTATAATTTATAAGGTGAATCACATTTATATAAATTGCTTAAATTTGATGCCAAAAGTGCATCTTCTGTTGGAGCTCACAGTCCTCGAAGTATTTCTCCAGAAGATATGTGTAACTCTCCAACAGTTGAAGATGCTCCAAGAAGGTTAGGCAGCGGCAGGTATTCTTTTTTTTCTTTCTTTTATCAATAAAATATGCTTATTTTAAACATAAACAACCATAGCAGTAAAATTTTTTTACAATGTTTATAAATGAAATTTCACACAATATAAATATTTATTTATTTTTTTAATAAAATTTTTAAAATAATTTTTTATAAATATAAATTCTCTAACTATAATATATTTTTTTGAGAACAAATTGATTTTGATAAAGAAAGGTTTCTTCATAGAATAAATAATCAACGTCGCAAGTCTTTACCAAATATTCATGCAGCCAACTTTATTGCATCTGAAGCTGAGAAAAAAGGTTAAAACATAATTAGTTTTTTATGAGTAATTTATTATTTATGAATATTTTTAAAAAGCATGCACAATTCAAAACCTGATCATATAAATTACATAAGTGATTATTTTATATTTATTTTTATTCTAATTCACTCCCAACAAGGCTTGAAGTGCAGGGAAAAAAAGCAAGTTAAATAAATATTTTTAGACCATGCAGGAACAGTGACAGTAAATGAATGAGACTTAGCTGAATGATAAGTCAAATGAGAATGAGTTTTAGTTGATGGAAATAGAGATGATAAGTCCTTTGAGCACTGACCATAATAGTATTGGTAGAAAAAAAGAAAGAGATGCAACTTTACGACGATGGGAAAGAGGCTCAAGCTCAGCAGATAGAACAGGTCCAACTATTATAGCATCATTACAAGAACCAGCCTAAATATGACAACAGTATTCCATACAGGGGCGAATAAGAGATTTCTAGAGGTAGAAAATGGAATCAGGAGTAAGAAAATGCGAGAAGCCATTTTTTTTACTCCTGAGAATAAATAATAATAGTAATAATAATAAAGAGAAACAACCTTAGCGGATGCTAATTTAGCAATTGAAACCAGGGAGTAGAATGAGGCTCATCTTGAGTAAAAATAAATGCTTCAATTCCTGCCTGAATCCAGGAGGTTACATAGGAGGCACATTTATCGGCTGAGAGAGAAAAAATATCAGCCCAAAAACCGTTAAAATCACAAAAAGAATCCCAGTCAGCTTTAATGTAGTAGTAAGTAATACAATGATAGGGTGAGTTTATTATAAAAATCATTGCATGCTCAGAACCACCTAAGGGAGAAAAGGGAGAAACTGAACCCAAGCTAGGGTCTGAGACAAGACATAAATCAAGGAGTGAAGATAAATGATTATGGTTTTCAGGAAAGCGAGTCACAAAGTTAACCATCTGAGTAAGAGATTGAGAAATGCAGAAGTTATAGGCTTTAGTGCCAGCATGGTCAGTGGCATTAAAGTAAAGCCATTCAGTGTGATGAGCATTAAGGTCACTAATAATAAAAATATTGGCAGAGGGGTAAAGTAAGTGGGCATGGTAAATTCAGAAATTACATCTAAAAGAGTGCTGTCTTGGTAAGAAAAAGAACGATAAAAAACAAAGAGAAAGGTGATGTGTGTGCTAAGTGGAAGCACATAAAAAATTGGTCAAAGAATTTGAACCCAATTTCATGACAAATAGGTCAATTGATACATATGTATACCCCCAAGCCAAGCATGTGCTTATTGAAGTCTTTGCAAATTAGGATAGAACCCATAAACACTGAGATCTGAAGAAGGAGTAGCAATATTTAAATTAGTCTCACTAAGAGCAAGCAAGTCTGGTGAATTTTGCAAAAGGATTATAAGATTCAACTTATGCAAGGTTACTTTGCAGACCATGAATATTTGTAAAAGATATATTAAAACAGTTAGTTGGTGGGGATGGTTTTTTTATGCTTTAAATTTTGGTTTACTATTAACATGATTTAAGTTTAATGAGAACTTGACTCATTCATAGATAGAGCAAAGCCTCCTATGCAATGTGCTATGCAGTATTGCATATAATATGCATAGTAAATGACCAGGGTCGATATTTTACTGGAGCCAGGGCTGGGTTTGATAAAATACAGCCGTGTTTGTGACTGGGGCTGCATAAACATTTATACATCCTAAATTACATTTTTTTTCTTCAAAGTTTACTTGCTGATGATGATGATGACATCTTTAGCTTTAGCCTTCCTCTTTTATGCTCTAATCATGGTTGATGGTTCAATGTTCAAACATTCAATCTCTATTACAATAAACCAAAACTCATTCTTGTTTGGCTTCTTATTCAACAAGTTGCATCCTTTTACTGTATCTGTCCCTATTAATTAAATACTAGCATAAATATATGCCAGAATTTAATAAATAGTAAGTGTAAGAATAAAATTATAATATATAAAGAATTATAAATTTATTTCTAGCCCAGGCTATCAACCCCTGCTAAATCTTATAATTTTGCCTGGGCCGGATTTATATCCGGCCCAGGCAAAATTATAAGATTTAGTTTCATTTTTAGCTGGGGCCTGGCCCTGGTCACTTACTAAATATATTATGAGTATGCAGATTTAACTTATAACTTTATTAGTTGGTCTAATTAAATTTAAATTAGTACATTATTAATTACTGAAAGTTTCATTATCAAAAATAATGATATGATAATCAAAAATGGTTTAAAAGAAACTTCACTATTGAAATTAAAAATTGAAATTGTTCAACTCTCCTGTGATAAAAAAATACAAGAAAGAGTTAATCATCAATCGCAGACCATTTGCACACCATGCGCTCCACAAATTAGAAGACATAAAAGTTTTACATTTCAGAGCAATTTAAATTTTTTTTTTCTAGTTAATAGGTGCCATAATAAACATATATATTTTGTTGCATATCAAATTAAAGTTTTTTGATATGGAACAAAATCTTTTCAGCTAATTTAATATAGTTTCAACCTTTAAAGTGATTAGGTTTTAAAGCTCTATAAATAAAAATAATAGTATTAATGTTGGTGTTGATAAATAATACTAATGATGGTGATGGTTTATTTTGACTTCTATTGAGAAACATCATAAACTTCTTTTAGTTTTTTATTTTATTTTATAAAATTGATAATAAAATTGGTATATATATATATATATATGTATATATATATATATATATATAAAAGACTACAGCGCTTTTGCGCTCAAGTCTTTTTGCGCTTGCCCACACACTCACAAAAACTTTGGCAAGCACATAAAAAAGCGCTTGCCAAAAAAATAAAAGCGTTTTGTTTTAAATTGCAACACAAATTTTTTTTGTTCATTTGTTCAACTTTAATGAAAAATGCATTTTTTTAACAATTTTTTTTTTTAAATAATTTTATCTAGTATTTATTCAAAGCATTCTTTTCTCTATTTTTATTTCAATTTAAATAGTAGAAAAAAACAAATTTTTAAAATCGCGCAGGCTAACTTAAAAAAGACCATCCTGCCAGCGCTTTTTGTGCGCTGGCATTAAATTTCAAATGGAGAAGACTGTATATTAGGGTAGGTCGATTTTAATTCTGCATATTGTGTAATATTGCAGTAGTTGTAGACAGTTAAAATACGATTACTCTTCAAATTTGAGGATTTTTGAAGAAGAATTGCTTGCGGATTTAATTTTTAAGATTTGTTGGATTATGTAAAAAAGCACCTTAAAAAGCGTTATATGCAAAGCTTGATGTTTTAACTATGTTCATATTTAAATGTTTTTCAATACTATTTGCTTTGCTGTGATTGATTTAAGTTTATAATAGTTTATAACAATTAAGCTAAATTTATAACAACTTGTTAACTATTTGAAGATTAAAATTTAAAGTGAACTTTTATTCTTATATTTACATAAGAATATCAAAATAAACATTATTTTCACAATTTAAAACATTTTGGCTATGGATATATATATTTTAGGAAAACACTTTCAATTAAAAAATATCATTATAAGAATGGGAATAATGCTCTTTTGAAATATACGGTTTATACATCTTCCTGCTAAGTAGTTTAGTTAAAATGCAGCTGTGTCGGTTCTCGAATCCATAAATATATTGGGATGCGCCCGACACAAGTTTTACCGCTCGCTTAACACTCTGGGAGTGAGATAGAAAGTCGGGGATTTCATGATTAGCATTAAAATTAATTTCTGGAATTTTGTTCAAATTTACTTCCAAACTTTCGTTGTTTACTCTATAAATATAAATCAAATCCAATTACCACATTTAATGTATCATTTTTTTTCAAAACTTTATTTTAGTTTACTATAAAAAAATACCTTTACCTTAGACCCAGTAGGATTTGAAAACCAAAGTTTCGTATCTTGCTGACATTATCTTTCAACATGGCATAAAGAATATTTTCAGGTTTTAGGCACAATGGATTGTTTTTAATGTTTTTTTTAACAATGTTTAACACCATCAAAAGGGAGATTATTTATTCTAGTGATAGTAAAAAAAATAAGGCGCGGGGATTCGTGAAATTTTGAAAATTTTTTTATATCTAACCACACTGGAGAGTAAACCTGAACAATAAAACATACAAGTTTTTTTAAAGAAATAGTTGGTTGATTGTCTCTAGTATACAAACAGAGAAGGCGAATAGCTAGAGTTAACCACCTTGCATGGTTAAGCGGTCCAATTTTATAGGCAGCCCATTTATCAGAAACTTTACCAAAGCCTATTCCTTTGCAATATTCAAATAAAAGTCTTTGATCGCAACTAAGGTCTACTAGTATTTCTTCTGGAATATATCCATCTACAATTGTGTTTTCAATACGATTAAACAAAACTTGATTTCTATCATGAATATTTTCAGCACATCTTTTGCCAAGTAGACCACTAAAGCTTCTTGGCCCAGTTGTGTCACCATCAAGTTTTACAAAAAGAGCTCGTAACGAAAGTTCATTTTGATGTAATGCGCATCCAATTAGATGTAGTTTTCTTTTTAAAAACTCTTCTAGTTTTACCACTAAGCCACTTATTGGTCCAGTATTGGTAGCAGTATTATCAAGAAGAACAGCTTGTATACTTTCCAAACTGTTATGCTCTTGTAAAACACTAAACGTTTCAGTAGTAAGAACTACCCTGTAGCACCGGTGGCAGGAATCGTCCTATGAGTCAAATAATTTCCACTCCATTTTCCATCTTCATAAGTAAATGTGAGGTGATGTTCAGGTTCAATGCATTTCTTTAGTACTTCTCCTCGAGGTAAGTTTATTACTATACTTGTTTTAGTTATTTGATCAAGCTTGCTGTCAACCCCAAGACAGATTAACTGTTTTTTTTTTGTTCTGAGTCTACCTCTTCACTAACGATTTTTACTTTTGACTTGGCCCTATATAACTTGCATTTGTCAATCAAAATATCTTTAATATCAACGTCATTTTTCAATAAAGCATTTGCAAGGGCTGCACCTACGTTTGACGAACACTCATTTCTGACTAATTCCATTGCAAATCTTAGAAGTTTAACTAAGTTGTATTTTCCAATAGGATTATTTACTGGTTTCCATTCACCTTCATCCTAAAAGAGTTAATAAAATAAAACGCTTTCTGTTTCATCTGTTACAAATATTTCATGTATTTATAAAATATTTACCTCCGTATTGGTCAAACCACTTGTTTCTTCAATTAAGTTTACATGTGCTATGAGGGATTCATCTTCATTAACTAGCTTATGAGATATTTTTTGTCGTTCTTTATGAAGTCTTTGAATCCTTTTGACAGATAATCTATCGACGGAAGAAAGTTGATATGCACCTTTTGGACCAATTTTTTTCCTCTGATCACGAAGATAAGCTCTGTCTTCCAGAGGTACTTTATTACTTTGAAAACAAAGGCATACAATATTTTCTTCGATGCAATTTTCTTTATTACATGAAACTTTTCTGTCACTACAGGGAAACACATCTAATGAACAGGAACACACAGAAATATCAAAAAGTTTGTCCAAGTTTGCATCAAGATTTCTTTTAGCGCTTGCTTTTCCGTATATGCATATATCAAGCAAATTCATCAATAAAATGAGTAATATTATGAAAAAAATCAAGCAAATTCATCAATAAAATAAGTAGTATTATGAAAAATATCAAGCAAATTCATCAATAAAATGAGTAATATTATGAAAAATATCAAGCAAATTCATCAATAAAATAAGTAGTATTATGAAAAAAAAAAAAAAAAAAAAAAAAATAAATATATATTTATATATATATATATATATATATATATATATATATATATATATATATATATATATATATATATATATATATATATATATACACACAGTAGGGTAGGTCGATTTTAGCTTTTTTTTTTTGAATTTTGAGTTGCGTAATGTTGCAGTTACTGTGTCTAGGTTAGAAATGAGGTTTTACCAAATCTCAAGTATCCTGGTTTAAAAATGGCTTGCGGATTTGCATTTAAAGTCTTAATTTTGGACTAGTTTTGTTAGATTGTTTATTTCAAACGTTGCAAAATTTTATTTTAAGTCTAAGAATCTCGTTTTAAAATATCTCATTT